>SSNP01000011.1:4998246-5059494 GCA_006937955.1 Pachypanchax playfairii | reverse complement strand
TAACAAAGCTCTTAATTCAATGATCAATGAAGTGAATGAGAACTTAAATGATTCAGGAGCACCTCAAGCTGCTTTCGTATTGACGAGGGCCAGTTGATGAGACGGAAGCACCTTCAACTGAGGAATAAAAGCCACTGAAAACAATCTTTCCTCCAACTAGGAATAAGGAGGATCAAATAATGATACATGTAAGTGGGTATTAGAAAGCAAAGACTGTTACTCTTTTTTCAAGCATGCTTTAAAAAACTATTCTTATAATCAGTTTCACATAAAAAAGGCAGAATTTAAAAAGAATACTAGAAATACAGGAACACATCTAACAGTTTTATAGTTATCAGCTTTAACTTTCTGCTCCTGTCTGTCCACATGCTTCTGACTTCAGCATCATGCAAGAATTGCTGCATGTTGCTATATAAAGATAGAACCATCTTTGTCTCTTTGACATGTCTGGCAAGCATCAAAAAACACTTTTCAACTGCACCTGACAGATTGTTTCTAAATCTACCTCAGCTCCATCAGCTGTTCCCTATAGGTAAGATGGTTAGCAGAAAAAAAAAAAGTCAATATGTTTTTTTTTTAATTCCACAAAATGAAATATGAGCTGTAGGACTCTGGGAAAAATGTGTCTGACAGGAAGGGAACTAGTTTCTTTAGACAGTCATTAGGCAATAAGCATAATTAGTATTTTTGGGATTTCATAAAGCAAAAAAAAAGTTTTCATTTAAATTTGCTCTGAAAATACAAATCTTTCAAATATTTGTCAGTTTGCAACTCATATCTTTACTACTGTGTTTAAAAAAAAAAAAAAAAAGATAAAGTAGTTATTTGAGCTTTCCAAACTAATTATGTTGCTCAAGGAAACCCACTTTGATATCTAAGTTGTCATCTTGTTTGTTGTTGTTGTCATGTTTTCTTGTGCTAGCTGCGTTAACTTCCAGGAACTCACCATGACATCTCATCTAGAAGATGCTCTGATCTTCTGTGCTCATTTGCACTAAATCAAAGTTCAAACTTTTGTTCAATACTTCTATTAAAATCAATGAATTTTTAGACTTGAGTGTTCATGGAGAATTGTTACTCTAAGCACGTATCCATGACACTAAATTCTGCACATTTCCCGATCCTTTCTGTGATGTAGGGTTTACCCAGTATCCCTTGTGACTTCAAATTAAGGGCCAAGAAGGCTCTCAAAAGCCAACAACAGGGGTAGGAAATGAGATTTATCCTTGGTATTTACCTGGTAAGCAAAAGAAGTGACAGGAATCCTTCAGGCAGACAACTTGATGAACTTGGACCTTTTATCCTCATATGACTCGTGGTAGTTTCTATTTCAGATCACCATGTAGTTTCAGTGCTTTACGGGAAACAGATCGAGACCTCTGTGTTCAGAGCTGTCTGAACTCTGGGACTCTCAGTCAGTTCTCTCTCTTTTTCTCTGATTCCCTCTCTGTTTCACAGTCCTCACAGCGATGGGGGTCATGTGTGGTCAAGAGTTAGGAATGGACAATCAGAAAGCAGCGATATACGCAGAGCTGCTATCACTCCAGCTCACGTCTCGCCTTTAATGCAGCTTTTATACCGTATGTTCCCCAGCTCTCTCTGCCTTTATCTCTCTTTTACAGTTATGAGTAATAAAGCAGAAGAACTCATTTTACAGTAACAAGTGGCACTGAGGATATTAATTTGACAATATTTTGACATTTTAATTAATTTTTGTGCCTAATTTAAAAATATAAAATCCTGTTACTTTTATGTGTTTTTAAACTCAAAGTTTGTCATTTTATTTGATTCTAAAACGAAGAAGATATAAAACTTTTGTTCTGTGTTAAATTGTGACTTAACACTAATGTTTTATTCTGAGAGACAGTTCCTGTCATAATAATCATGACTTTAAATGTTGACAATTTGCTGTAGATTGGTGACACTGTAAACCAAAATGATTGTTTTTATATATGTGTCACTTGTTCAGTTGTAAAAGATGTTAATGTGATTTTTAAAGAAGTTGTTCTTATGATAGAAAGAAATGTTTGGAAAAATTCTGATCAGTTTTTTGTTGCTTTAAAGCAGAACTAAGTAAGTTTTTTCACCTCAATAAATGTTTTCTAGAGTCCCTGTGGGGGTAAACAAGGACTTGGCGGGGTGATTCGTGGGTCCCTCCCCTCCCTCCGGGGTCTGTGTCCTGAAAGCAGCACTTGCAACTTTCAGTGGATCGGACCCGACTAATCTCGCGAGAACAAACTTGCTTTACGGCACTCACACTCACGTACATAAATACAAGCATGAAGCCCTTGCCGTTGTTAGCAACGCCACCCTTAGGAGCGCAAAGATGACAATAATACTCACCTGTCGAGACATTTTCTTGGTTTTGTTTTTCTTTCTTCTTGCAAAAGCGTTCTCTACGTTTTGTTGTTGGGGTGGGGTGTTGTCGGGGTGGAGGGGGTGGGGGGTGAGGGGGGGGTCTGCGGCGGCGGCGGGGGAACGTTATGACAGTGAGCTTTCACAGGGGACCAGTAGGGGGAGAGCGAGAGCAAAACTTACTTAGTTCTGCTTTAAGCAACGGACCTGCAGTATCAGCAGTGTATTTCACCCACTATGACGTTCTACCTCATACCTGTAAAGGACTAATGATGTTTCCTGAAACAGTTTTTACACAACTTAAACTACTCCGAAACATTTCTGTTTTTTTCTATGCTCAACTTTAGATTTTAAAAAGATGCAATCTCTAAGCTTTTAGTAAAGTTTTTTTTGTTTAGTTTTTCTGCACATCATTTCATGCTAGATCCCATTTGTGTAGTCTAAAAAAAAATCTGTGAGAATGTTGTTTTAAACTGTCTTTGGTTTCAAGACTCTTCCAAAAGCTGACTTTAAACCTCTCTTACAGTGAGACTTATAAGACCATCATTTCAGACCCATGATAAAAACTACTTCAGTAATGCTTTTGAGTTGGTCATCTTTCATCCATGACAACCCAAAATTGCACAGCCTATACCCGGCTTTATACACTATAGTACCATTAAGTCTCAGCTGTTATTACTGTGGAGAGGTGAGGCTGCTCATCTCTCCACATATGCTTCAATAGTACACCAGAAGATCCCACTGTGAGTTCAGTGTGCAAAGTTAAACTGTGCAAAATTGCATTTTAAGCCAAATCATGATATTTTCCTAATTATACAATTTGGTGCTTGACAACAAGCACAAGCTGAACTGTCAAAACAATGCTGCCAAATAGGTCTCACAAAGGACTGGGACTGTGATGTCCAGCGCCCCTCCTAAGGTGGACTGCTGCCACTTCACAACCATATGTTGCCAAATGTTTGCTCATGGTGTCAAATACAGTTGCTGTTAATGTGTCATGGCAGCAATGACAGAGAACCAGTTTGTATTTAACTCATGCAGCCTCCTCCCCTGCACAGAGTTTCTAAACCTGTTACTTTTTATTTTATTTTAATCCTGATAATTTATTTGTTTTTCAGCCTAAACTATAAACTTTAGTTACACTTACACGCATTAAGATTAAACTAAGACTAATACCTCTATTGCTCAACCGTTTTTAGGCTAGTATTGTGTAAATTTAAACTGTGTATCGCTCCTTTTACTTGGAAATAAAATGTAGTTCTTTAGCTGTAAAATTAAAAATAATCTGAAGTATTTTGTGAGTGAAGTAAAAAGCATTGATAAATTATTTAGTTAAAAGTGCTCAAACTGCTTTTTCTGAACTGAATTTGTTCAAAGCACCATTGATGTATTCATTTCAATGATAAAACAAATTAAAAACTAATTTAAGTCCCTTTCCATAAACTCTGACTTGTTGCCACCCTGAATACTACACGTCCACTTTATTTTATTTCTCCTTTTTCCTCATTTATTTGTTAAAGTTTCTCTTATGAAAGTTCTTTTTCTCCCTCTTCCTTCGTTGCTATGGTAACTCTCTCACTCTATCCGTCTCTCGTCTCTCTGGTGCACCCCCAATTTCCCCTCTCTCTCTAGTGGCTGGTTGGATGGTTGCTATAGAAACAGACTTATTTAAAAGAAGAGCTAAGAAATTATCTTTTTCTCTCGCTCTCACCAGAATGCTTTTGCTTCCTTCCCTTTTCTCCATCACCCCATTGTGCCTGCCTCCCCCTTTCGCTCTCTGATGCTTTGCCTCAATCACAAGCAGACAGGCCTACTCTTTTATTTTCTTTTGGCCCTCGCCTTGCTGCTTATCATGGATCTGCACACATACATGAAAAAAATCCTGTTTTTACTCTCATTTAAATGATCTCACCATGTTTAGGGACATCTCACAGCATAAAGCTCAGATATGAATAATAAAATTAGCCATGACAGAATTTCAATTAGCTGCTTGAGTTTCTAGCTCCTTGTTGACTCACTGTCCCACTGTCATGGCTGAATAGTCAAGTTAATATTATTAGTAACACCTGTATTTCTCCTAATATGACAAGTTAATATGTTTGTGCAAAGACATCCTATTGCAAACAACTGTGGCAACAAACAAGGTGCTCACACTCCTGTAAATATAGTCAGACACAGAAAAAATCTTCTTTTCAGAACAATGACACATTTCACCCTGACATAATCTCCACCTGTGATGCCACAACTTCATTTACTGTCACAGGAACGAGAGACAAGCAGTGTGACGTCATCGCCCCCTCTGCCGCCTCCACCGAGAGCTGTTCTCTTATCTCTTTTGCACCCGAGCGTAACAGGCTTCACCGAGGGGTGATAGTGTCACCCCCCCCCCTCCCCCTTGCACACCCATAACTGCACCTCACGCAACCCCGCTCTCGCCTTCCTCTTGCTCTGCCTCATCAAGCCTCACTGAGTCAAGTGGTGCCTGGGTGTTATCAGTTCCTGATAGTTATCGACTTACATTAAAAACATAAAAGCGCAGAGAGGAGGAACGGTAGAATAGACAGAGGGAGGATGGAAACAAACAGAGTGGGTGGTGATAGATGCCTGCTTTCATCATCTGTAATCATGTTGTCCATCTCCATCTTTAAATTGCTGCTGCTGCTTTTTATCATGATTTAAAACCCGCTAAAGGAACAGATTAAAAGGATAGAGGGATGTACTGAGATATCAAAAAAGAAGAAATAATAAAACAAGAGAAACTGTTGTACCCACGCAATAAAATCCTTTGGTTACACAAATCTGGGTTCTGATAAGGGAATTAACTCTGGATAGATTGGAAGGAGCTAAAAATGAATGAACTAAAATTGGAAATAGGCTGTTAAAGTTGAGATAAGGAAAAAAAAATCATATAAGATTATAAACTTTTATAAACTTAGTTTGTGGCCTCAAAAATGTTAAATGGTTGTAATTTGAAACATCTTTATTGACCCAGAGTTTTTAGTTGTTTTTCAGTCAAACAGCTACATTAGTAACATTAACATTGATAACACAGATAATACTAATTGTAACAAACATTATTACTAAGATATTTCCCTTTACAGTCTATTTAAGATTTAACAATTATAACTTGATGAAATTTGGATAAATTTCATTAGGATTAAGCAGGAAAAACTATAAAATTGTAGTGAGGAAAAAAACTGGTTTGAAATTAGGTTTAAAACCATTTGGAAAAGTAATTTAACACATAATTGTGCTATAAAAGTTTTTCTGTATAAGAGAGTCTTTAACTCCACAGGTAACTTCATCAGTCTAAAACTGGCTGCTCTGTTTTATTGGTTACCATGGTCACCCCATCTATTGACAGGCTGTTGAAAAACCAGATTTCTCCAGGCATATAGTTGGTTATGCTATTAAAGTTGACTTTATTTTTGCTGAAAACAACCTACAAGGACCTTATTGTCTTTAAAGTATCGATTACTCAGAGTTTTCCTGAACTATTTTAAAAATTCAGATCATAATTGTGGATTTAGACAAGAAAACTCCAAGTTTAACAATTTACAACGCTATGATTAAAACTGGTGCAACATTGACGTTTGCAATAAGTTTTACAGTTAATTAGGTCAACATCATGAAATGTGTTCATCATTTGATACAGATGAATTTTAAATTTTCTTCCAGGAGGTTCTTAAAACACGATTTAGTGAAAACATTGCATCTAATGCTCAGCCCCTATAGGCAATTAAAAAAAATGTAAATGTAAAATGTGAGTAATCTGTCAGTTAAGCACTCACGTTAATGAGTAATTGTTCCATTGATTGTGTGGGAAACTATTATCCAGTTACATAAGGTGAATATACACACACACTCATACACACACGGCTACACAAACACTTAGCCAGCAGCGTGCATAATCCTGGGCTAAGACAAAAGGGAAAACCTTGTGATAGTGATCTTGTAATGGATCAGATTGATTTAATTCAATGCGCCGGACAATTTCTCATTCTTATTCCTCAAGATGTCTCTGAATGGATTTTATGTGGGAGGCCCATTCAATTGTTCTCTCTCACCTCCGCACATGAGCCTCTCATACAGTGAGAGAGAGGAAAACACAGGCAGACAAAGAAATAGAGACACAGAGGGAAGCAGAAACACAAACTACCTCCACACTCAGCTTATTTGATCTCACAGCCCTTTTTCGTTGACATTTTTTCTCATATAAAAGGAAGCACTTTTTTTTTTTGCTTTTGTGCTTTTATGCTTGATGTCTGCATTTCTTTGAAAGCTTCTCCTTGGAGAGGGTGGCCAGTTTGGTTTCTCACATTCCCTTCCAAAAAGCTGAGAAGGGTTACTTCCAGCCTTTTATCACTTTTATTGAATACTCATGCAGAGAAAGGAGACCCATTTTATGTATCCTTGGAGGGCTGAGGACTCGGGTCGAGGGCGATGCTTTGTGCAATGCAACATGCCGCTCTGAACAGCAGTGAAATATTCTGGAAATGCCTAGAAAACTACAGGCCCTGCTCTCCCTGGAGAGCCCCATCTATAATAGGGCTGGCTGTTTTCCTGTGCTCCCTCGCTGCAGCCTTCTCCAAACATAAATCTCTGCTCCCCAGCTTTGCTCTCCTACTCCTTCACTCCTGTTAGCTCACATATTTACCTCCCATCCACAATGCCTCATCTCCCTTTAGTCTTTTTCAGCTCCTTCATTCATTCATCTATTCTCTTCAATCTGCTCCTTTTGCATTTTTCTGTTCAACCTTGTTCTCCCTTTCAGGATTTCTGTTAACCTCCTCTCTGGTTTTCTGACCAAAATTTGATTCCTTCCCAAAATCTTTGTGTCTTCTCGTGTTTCACTATCCATTCCCCTTTCCTCTAATGTGTCATCCAGCTGTCTCTTCTTTGTTAAACCCATAATCTCCCCTTTGCTGCCCTCTTTGATTAATCCACACTCTACATTTCACTCCTTTACCCTTTTTTTCTCTTTTCTTTGCATCCATCTTTTCTTCTATTCATATTTGTTTCCCTCTTCATGCCTGAACATCTCTTTCAACCTTTTATGATCCCATTTTTCCTTTTTTCTACCCTCATCTCTCCCTGTTTCTGATCTCTCACTTTAAATCACTCTTCCTTTTACCTCAGATTGAATTTCTCTCCAGCTTCTCTTCAGTCATCCCATTTTCTCTCTCCTACTCCTCTGCCTGTCCACCTCCTCCTCATTTCCCTCCAAGTCTACTATTCCACTCGAATTCAGGCTGACGTATCACCCAGATTGACAGGTGTCAGTCCTAATACCGATCCATGAAAATCTCTATACTCTTTAGTTTTCCTTCCCACCCCTCCAAACAAATTAAAGCTGATGAAGAAGTGAAAAGGAGATATCGCCACCATGGGTTTACATTACTAGAATAACAGAAATAAATAATTGGACAGCTTATTTTTTATTTATTATCTTAATTGCTGTTTCTTGTCACCTCATATAACACTCCTCCACACATAAGGATATCAGATCTGTCAGGTACTGGAGGGCTGTGAGATGAGACACATAAACACACAAACCCTCGCCTGCTGTCACAGTGTTTGAACCTCTGCTCTGTTTTTAAACCCTTGTCATGCTATTTTTAATGATTTTCATTTGGGAGTACAGTGTTCTTTTACTGAAGTTGATTTTTTTTTTTTTTTTTTTCACTATCCAATTAGTGCAACAGAGTCAGTCAACCTGATATTCTCGCTTTTATGGCACGTTAAGTACGGCGAGTCACTAATGGCCGAGGTTCAGGGTATGATTCATTTTGAAGTCGCCTGAGCAAGAAATGCTCATCAGTGCTAAACCCCCCCAAAGAGATGAATATATTAGGTTTCTGTGTTTTATTATTATTTTCAAAAAATGTTCCCAAAGTTTTATTTTTTCTAGTATGTGTTTAACAATCTGTTGAATCACGTCATATTTGTACTTTGTTAAAAGAACAAAAGCAATCATGATTTTTTTTGTTGTTGTTTCTGGTGAGTTTATGTTCAAATCTGGCTGTGAAAATAGCACAGGCTGACAAAATGTCAGAGGATGCAATGAAACAGGTAAATTGCTTTAAATAATGGTTATGGAGGTAAGTTAATGATTTATGACAACGGTGAGAAAACAAAAGCAATCCCCACAACTCTGACCCTAGAATTTGAGATGATTTACCCTTTTTCTGACCTGTAATTCCATTTTAGCAATAAATAAATAAAAAAACATCTAGACCTGGAGTCGGAATTCTAACAAATATAATATATGGAACCATAGCATTAAAAACTTCAAACATTATTATTTGGAAATTATCCCAGCTTCAATTTGCAGAATACCACAGCTGCCTGCAGGCCAAAACCATCAATGTTTTGATACTATGAAATGTCAACGCCTTATTTCTCTAATTGTTTTGTATAATACAATGATTCAGTAAATTAATAGTGCGAACAATGATTCATAAAAAAAACCTTGTAACTGTGGAAAACACAGTATGATGGCGTGTTAACATTTTTAATAGCAAATCTAAAGGTCAAAAATGGGAATTCTGAGGAAAATAAATTGTTGCCATTTTACAACCGTGTCTGATGTAAAACAGTTTTACGTTGAGACTCATTTTACAGACACAGATCTCTGAGTATAAAGAAGATTAAAGAGTTTTACAAATATGTGATTTTCACATATTTTATCCACTCATAAAAGTTGAGATTTTCTTACTTCTATTCTGCATGAAGTAAATGAATAAATGATGCTCATTCATTCATTTACTGATGACTAAAAGTGATGCATCATAGAAAAACCCCTTAAAATGTTGTGACTACCTAACCCTGGACATAACCTATTACTATCATTACTACTACTACTACTACTACTACTACTACTACTACTACTACTAATAACAATAATAATAATAATAATGAAAAAACGTTTTTGTTTCTTTGAAACGTCTGGATCATCATCTTTGTCTGAATCATAAGAATTTTTATCTTCTTTCACTTATTATATATCTAATTTGCCCTTTATTCACCAAAATCTTAAAAAGATTGTTGTAAACACTCGTGTGAACATTCATGTTAGGATTTAAAGCTCGTCATTGATCTGAAACAGCACTGGTAAAAGTTACTAAAGATATTCTCTGGAATTCTCTTGTGAAACCAGCTCCAGCTTTTAATCTGTGATGCAGACATCCTGTCTATGATTGAGACTAGGATTAAAACTTTTCTTTGTGATAACCTAAGGGTTAATTTGAATTATCTCAAACTTTCCCTTGAGTTATACAGGAGGAAATACGGACCACATTTCTTCCCACTGCTGTCTCTCTATGTTTGTATGTAGTATTATTGCTGCCATTAACTTTAACTCCCTTTTCTTTTCCCATAGAAATGATGGAAGGCCCGACCTTTCTGTCTATTTCCTGTCTACTCAGTCAGTCGAGGCAGAAAGCTGCTCATCCTCAGTCTGGTTCAGCTGGAGGTGTCTTCCTAGAGTTGTTTCTTTCCACTGTCACCAATTTGTGCTGCTCAGGAGGAAGAATTGTGCTGAAATACGACACAATGCAACTTGCTAGTTTCCTTAGACAGGAAACTTTTGTAAAAGAATGGAACATTGTCCTGATTTAAAACCAAAACAAATCCCAAAACAAATCTCCCTTTATGAGATAATATCAGAAAAATGTTGATATAGTAACATTCTCTCTATTTATTTGTTCTAAATACCCCAAATATTCCTGGAGTTTATTTGTTGTTTGATGATTCAGAGAGGAATTATGAAACTATTTGAGAGTGTAACAGTGGATAACTTTTCAAACATAATAATAATGCATTAAGTTATAAATAAAATAATCAATAATTTGAAAGTCTACATGGACTGTTGTTTGGATGATTTACTTTAGAGTCCAGAAGATGTTTTAGATGAACTGATATAAGAGGAGAAACATTCCAGGAATCTAAAGCAGGTCTGGTTTCTTTAAACAAAACACTTTTACAACTTGAGGGACCTTCGGGCATCTCTGGATGCCCTTAAAGACCAATTTGGGTGTAAATCTTTTGCAGATATAAACTATCAAACATTGATGGTCCAGCTGGGTCACTGCTAAGCAGAGACTGAGGCCACAAGCTCTTTCTGTTTCTCTGTCTTAACTTCCTGAGCTCTCCTGCTCTGCCTCTGTTTATCCTCAAACATCCCTTCTTGTCAACAGATTAGGACTGAGCCCCGCTGTCTCTTCCTTTCTTCGTCTCTCTTTGCTTCCATCTCTTTGTCTTTTGGACTGTCTCTTTACATCTGAGCCTCTGCTCTATTCTTGTGACAGAAGAAAAAAAATGAGGGGAGAAAAACCAATGTGTATATGTGTGAAAGGGAGAGGTGGGACAGGTGCTTGCAGTGCAAGAATTGCTTTACTTGCAGCGCTGGCATGATCAGCCTGCAAAAATGTTCTGCTCAAGCAAAATTGCTTTTTCACAAATTGACTCAGATAAACACGCTTCTTCGCCTGTGACCAGACCAGCGCTGGCAGCACAGTGGCAACTTGCAACATCAGACAAGCATACAGGGCCGGATGGTAATTACAGGGGCCCACAGACGCGTGGTCAACCACACTGAGATGTAGCTGGTTTGTGTTAGGAAACCAGGAACAACCAGGCGTCTGAACTGTAAATCTGACGGCTCAGACAGAAGCAGTCTGAGCTGTCAGTAGAGGAAAGCAAGCAGCAGACACCTGGAAGAGTCCAAACAGGCTAAACACACATTAGGCTGCAGCTGCTGCATGTAGGGGATGGATTCACGCTGATCACATTTACAGGCTTACACCAGCTCAGCAGGAGACACCGATGCTCTGCTCCTTTCTCTTTATGTCTGTGTTCTCCTCTGCAGCTTTGTTCTGCTGGTTTTTTCTCTCTTCGGTTCCTGTTTTCTTGTTATTATTTAATTTCTGTTTTACTTCATCACTTTCCTTTTGTATCTGTTTGGATTTCATTCCAATGTTTGTCTGTTTTTTCATGTCTGACCTCCCTTTCCTCTCCTACTCTTTGTTTTACTGCTTCTTCTTTTCTGCTCTGCCTTATTTCAACATTAAGTCTTTCTAAGAGCTAATCACACAGATCTAATCTACTCAATATTCTCTTTCGCCCAGCTTACAGCCAATACCGATGACCTCATTATTCTGGGCTTCTTGACTGACAGAGCTCTATTATAGTTTCAGATAATCGACTATAACACGTTTGAGTATAATCTTAAATGCCATATGTTCAGATTTTAGAATGTGGATCAGATTAACGTTCAGTAATTAAAATAAATATGAAACTCTGCTACATCTATCACATTCCTCTCGGATGCTCAGGTCTGCTCCATCCTGGAAGCTCCTCTGACTCTCTGTCTAGGCAGATCATTGTCTGTGGTTCATCACACCAGCGGCCTGCGGGACCCAGGTGATGCAGGTACACACACAAAACACACACACAGCCACATGTACACTGTAGCCTTGAAAAGGTTGAACTGTTCACATCTACCACCTCACTCAATCACTTCTGTCTTTGGAGGCATGGCTGCCCTCAAACTCACACACTCATCCCTTAACACTTCTCTGTGTGTGCGCGCTTGTGTGTATGAGGTGAAGAAGGAACAAGCAATCTATCAAGGTGATCGATAAATAGGGACATTAATATTAGTAATGGGACTGTTCTCCAGTCCAGTGAATATGTCTCCGTCTTTTAGGGAAACATATGAATTTTTCTTGGCACCTGAATGTTTGCAGCAGGCCGGCGTGTGCACGTGCACGCGAGACTCTTCCTGCATGTTAAAAGGAGGATGCACTATCCCCCCCACACACACACCGATTTTCACTCTCGAGGGAGTCTTGCGCTGGTCTTTACTCTCCACTCTCACCACGCACACAATACTGTGACGAAAGGCACGCACGCGCCAGGCACGTGCGTTCCTTATGTGTGAAAAATGATCCAATGTGACTCATGTTAAAGCCCAGAGACCAGACTGTGCATTAAATCCGCGCCTCATCAATCATCCCCGACTGACAGGTTATGCGCAAAGTCTGTTTGCGTGTGTATGTGTGTGCACGCGCGCTTGTGTTGACCCATACTAAATTTGTTCCAACCAAATCTACCCATTGATGCGTTTTAAAGGTCACGTCAAACCAATGTCGTGTGCAGATGCTCCACATCTCTCCCAAGAAGGAGTAATTGAAGAAAAATGAAAGCGGCGCTTCTGGACCGTTTGTGTCTGAACATTTATTTATTTCCCAGCGAAGCAAAGAGCCTGAACATCCCACGACTCTTTTCTCATCAGTGTCTGTGGGATGTAACATGTAACACAAACCTATAGAAATATTTCCAATTCCAGAACCATGCGCGTGGGGTCAATGCCAGACATAATAAACACGCAACACAAAATAGTAGGCTACCAGTACAGACAGAAAGAGACTCATAGCACTAAAATAAATAAATAAATGAAGAGAACACATTGAGTGTTGAAAGAAAACTTTACTCTACTTATTCTTTTTTCTGATTCTTTATCTGTTACTCACCTTGGTTCAAAGCGATTGCCAAAGTTAGGATCCACAAAGCTGGCATGGTTCAGTCGAGCGCATTCAGATTCCTCCCCTCGGCTCTGTTTCCCCTAAAAGACACCATCAATTCCTCCCGACTGGCTTAATTTCGCTGGAATCCTCTCTGAGTCATGAGAGTCAAAGAAGTCACATTACGAGAGAAAAAAATCCCTGGACCATTTTTCTCTCTCCTTTCTCTTTTCTCCTTCTTTCACCAATAACTTCCTTTCTTTCCGGTGCGTAAAATAAATCTGTCTCCACTTTTTTTTTCTCAGTCTGCGTTCCTTTTCCTCTCTGCGCTCTGTATTCCCATTTAAACAGTTCTGAATTCCTTTCTCCCTCCTCTCTCCCTCTCTCTCTTTCTGCACCCCCTCCCCACCTCCCTCCCCTCACAGACAATCAGTAGCACACATCCCCTCTCTCATGTACTACCACCACCTCCACGCCTCCTCTCTCCAAATCTGCGTTTATGCTCCACGGAGGGGAAAAGGGCGCTGCAGCGGCCGTGACGCGAACTGCGCCTTCAAACATGAAAAATAAAGATGGAAACATCAAAGGTTTTGAATTCTCCGCGGAATTATCGCACTTTAAACACAGAATAATATGCTGGATTACATGGTTTCAAATTGTCAGTGATGAATAAAAGATTTGAAGAAGACATTTAACAGATCAATGTAATTCTAAAACCTTTGTTTTTTCTGTTACTTTCTGCTCAAAATTTCTAAAGTTATAACTCGAGTATTTGTTATTCAAAGCTTCTGTTCGCTGTGTGTAGGCTATATATACACACACACAAACTGCGTGATGTAGGCTAATAAAGTTTTTTGGGGAAAAAAAATAATTTATAGACTTTTGGCATCAGAAGACAAACTATTATTTTGTTATTTCGATGCAATTAGGTTAGATTTATGTTTTTTGTGTTTCATACAATAATAATTCATGCTTTGTTTTGTTATTTTTTGAATAAAATAAAATCTGTTAATTTGTCCAGCAATTTACTAAAAAGATGTTTCGAAGAAAAATACTTGATTTTCTTTATGACACCGCCCTCTGGTGGACATCGAGTGTCATTGCATGATGCGCCTTACTTTCTAATGACGTTTCTAACATTTCCAGCACAACTCAGAAGTTGTAAGATACTTTACATGCAGTAATTAAAGTACATAGTATGATTATTATTATCATTTGTTAAAAACCATTATCATGATATCAACAGTTATTGATTTATTAACATTTTACTAGCTTTTATACTTAAAATAAATTCCTAAATGGGGAAAGTCTACAATTTCAACTGATGTTGTAAACTCTGTAGTACACGAACAAAACCTTGCAAGCACTCTATGAATGAATGATTACAATTAGATTTAAATAAGAAGAATTACCAGCAACAAGCAGGTGAAATTAACCCAAATGGATGTTTATTGAAGTCAACAACTCAACTCGTATTCTAACAAAAAGAAAAAAAGAAGAAATATTTTCTGGACATTTCAACCAAAAGATGTAAAACCCACCACAACAAGGGTCAGGGTCGCACACTGATGGCATCATCATAGTAAAAACTGACATACAAGACAGTACTTTTCCATGTGATATGAATATTTTCTCAAAAGGAAGATTTGTCATTCAAAAAGACAAACAAACAAACAAAAAAACAAACAAGGGATTTCTCTGTCATGGAAATGAGAACATTTTTGTGAACGTAACATACACCAATAATGTTTCAGCAGTCTGTTTGGGTCATTTAATACACACTCAAACACAAACACACATATACAGTGCTGTAAAAAAGTATTGGCCCTCGTACAAAGTTCTTCTGTTTTCATCCAATTTAAATGTTTAAAATGATGATATCAATTTAAATATCTAACAAAAAATCTTAGGAAAAACAAAATGCAGTTCTCATATGATAATTTCCTTTTAATAAGTGGGGAAAACAATCCAAACCAGCCTGAACCAAATGACTAGTTCTCCCACTTCTGGCAGCAACAACAGCAGTCTAACATCTGCAGTGAGTCTTTCACATAATGTGAATTCTGTCTCACTCTGATTTGCAGAACTGTTTTTTTTTAAGGCTATTGGGCAACAACAGCCTGTTTAAGGTCATGCCACAGCAGCTCAATCAGATTTAACTTATATATCAGTCACAAACTGATGGTCAGATATTCTCCTTCTGAGTTTCCTGGTAGAATTCCTAATTCTATCAATTACAGCAAGTCATGCAGACCCTGTAGCAGCAAAGCAGTCCCAGACCATCACACACCACCTCCATGTTTGACTGCTGGTATGATACAACAGCTGTAACAGGACACACACCTTCCAAAAAGTTTAATTTTGATCTCTTCAGTCCACAGAATATTTTAAAAGATCCTCATCATGATCTTTTTTGGTAAATGTTAGGTGCACCTTTGTGTTCTTTGTGTTGCTTTTTGCCTTCTAAATCTACAATGGACACCATTTTTGCTCCATTTTTTTCTTATTATTGAAACATGAAGACGTGAGGCCTTCAGAGTCTGTATTTTTTATTTTTTATGACCTCCTGAACAAGTTGTCATTACACACTTGGAATAATTTTAGTTGGCTGACCAGTTTTGGGAAGGTTGACTTTTGTTCCTTGTTTTCTCCATTTGAGAATAATGGCTCTCACTGTGGTTCACTGGAGCCCCAAAACCTCAGAAACAACTTTATAACCCTTTCAAGACTGAAAGTTGTCCATTTTTTCTCATCTGTTTTTGAACTAAGAATATTTTTCTATAATAAATTAAACCATCATTTGAAAACTACATTTTGTATTTACTCAGGGAATTATTGTTTGCTATTAACAACTGACACATTTAAGTGTGACTCAAACAAACAAAAACAAAAGTAACTTGTAAGGGGACAAGAATTTTTTCATTGCACTGTATATACAAATACACAATGATATCAGACATTGTGCCTGCTGTGCATATCCAAATATGTGTGTGGATGTGTGTGCACCCAAAGTGTGTTTATGGGTCTGCATGTAGGAGTTTCCAGTAAAGGCAACACTATATACATGGAATTATATAAAAATGGTTGTTGAAACAAAAAAAAAAGCAAAAATCTACACTTCTAACATTCAAGTTTTGGAAAATCTAAATTAAAAAAAGGGAAAAACAATTATCAGTTTAACTGAAAGTCATTCTCTGAAGATTATACACACCTTTAAAACACTTTAAAAGTGAAATTGTTTATTCTACATAAAGAAAAAACAAACTTAAATGAACTGCAACTAAAGTGTGTGACTGCCTGAAGAGGAGCTGACGACCCAAACTGAGGGACAGTAACTAAAAAAAGACAAAACTAAAGCTACTGTTTACCAGCATCTGGTAACAGCTGGTTATCACTGCACTGATGCAACAAAACATTTAGATTGTCTGCACATCCCAGTTAAACGCTTTTTATATTGGAGTGATGGGAAGAAGCAGAATGAATCAGACTTTATTGGTGTCCTGCAGTCGTTTATGTGAGGACTGCAGTGTCGAGGAGGTACAGATGGATTTAACTGGGATGCAGCGTATGTTTGTTGAACAGAGGACAGCAGGGGGGGGGTCAGCTGGACAGACCGCCACTCGTGTCTCAGCAGAGAAGCTTGTCAACACTTCTCTTCTCCCACAGTATCTACACTTTCCAACCGTTTCTCATGCAAGCTACATGCTAGCACATTAACTAAGACAAAGGACAGGACGATAAATTACAGGCAAATACAGGTCCGTTAGTTTTAAAAAGACGTAACACTTTGTTAGGTATGAGGCAGGATCCTCTCTCTCCATTTAGAGTGAGACTGAGGCTAAATACAATTCAATGCTAGGAAGTGTTCAACAAACTCTTTGAGACAGCTGATCCTCTGGTCTGCAGACAGAAGCTAAAAGCTGAAGGGTGACACAAATATTATCTGAAAATGTCCTCTGCACATAAACTCCATCCATCCATTTATACCTGTTTTATCCTGTTGAGTATTATGACATGGCTGCAGTATATTCCAGCTGTCATAGCGTTAGAGGTGGGAAACGCCCCTGAAAGGCCACCAATCAATCACAGAGACAGACAAGCATGTTATGCTCTCACACAAACACCTCCAGCCACTTTAGATTAACCTGTAACCTAACATGCCTCTCTTTGGACTTGCAGCACCTGGAAGAAATCCACACAGATCCAGAGCGAGCGTGCAAACCTGAAACAGAAAGGCAGCAGCTGACCAAGAGGTTTGAACCCAGGACTCAGAGTACTGATGCATCTCCAAGATACTCCAGCCAACAGCTACTGAGAGAAAAACAAAACACGACTCTGCTAGAAGCAGAGCACAGAATCTTTTAAACATTTCCATTAAAGGTGTGCATAAACTAACACTGTGTATGTGTCAACAGCACATGCATCTCTCTTCAAGTACCCCCCCTAGCACAGCGGAGAGCTATCTGAACACATCTAGAGATGCTACTTCTACTGTACATCTACACGGGCTTCTGAATGAGACAAAGACCAGCAAACAGGGTTGGACATCGATCGGAGACGGAGGGGGGGGGGGGAGTGACAAGAAGAGGAGAGACGGGGTGAAGGTGGATCAGGACGCAGACGGCTTGATTGATTAAAGTAAGTAAAGAAGTGGACGAATGGAGCAGAAGGAGAAAAAGAGAACAGGACATTAAGTTCCTAAATGACTTTCTTGAGTGTTAGCACAGCGCCGACTCCAGCTTGGCCTCCTGCCTGCCAAACAGAGCCTTGGCATGTGTACAACCCACAGCCAGAACCTCTTAGTTAGATTGCAATCAATTTCCATGACCAGGCCAAGTGGAGCTTACCACTGCCAAGGCCTACTACAAACCTCTATAAAGAAGTATTCATTTATAGGAACCTTTTGTTAAGCTGGTAAATGAGTCTTGCTTGCAATACTCAATAAAACAAATCAAAATGGTTTTTTTTGCGTTGATATTTTTTTCCAAGGAAGTTTATTCTAAAGCATGGAGACGGTAACATTTGACCCTATACTGGAAAAAAAATAGGATGCAATTTTTCCTCCCTGAAGCAGCACACATGCCAACTTCTTAGAGGAAGTCTGTGATGTCCCTGTTCAGTAAATTAAAAGACAAGTTTCCTTGCCAAGAAAGGCTGTCTGTTGCAGGGTGAACAACAGTGAAGGTGAAACGCAGGTTCAGCAGGTCCAGATGGAAGGAACACATCAAGCACAAGCACTGACCGGGCAGAGAATCTCCTTCAAACACCCAGACACCTTTCCAACCCGTGTTTGATTGAGATTTAGCTACAGAGTAGGATTAAAGTATAAAGGAGTCCAAAAAAAAAAATCTGGGAGATTCAGGCGGCACAAAGAGGGAAATAAATGAACCAAAACCAAACCAAGAAATTTAAAATGAAAGGACAAATTTTGATTTAGGTTTGATTTATGGACTTCTGGACTGATAAATGAGAGGACACTGTAAACTGGTAACACTGACAGTAACACATCAAGACACTGACAAGAAAAAAAAGTCTCAAATGTGCCCCCCTTTAAAAAATAATAATAATAATTAAAAAAAAAAAAAACATAAGAAAAAAACATTCTTTATACAAATATTTGCAGTTAAGGTTAGTTTTCAGCTGAACATCATATTTTTTGTGATTTTTACATTTTTCTCCCAAGATACTGATATTTTTGACTCTGCATTTCCACGCATTTAATAAAAACAGGCAGGCTTTTTAAATTTTTTTGAGTAAATAAGTTACTGTAACGTAGTTACAGACTGTATGAGAGAAGAAAGAGGGAGAGAGGGAGAAGAGACAGAATGTAAAAACGGAACAGAGAGAGAAAGTGTATTTACAACACACCAAACGTTTTTGTCAAGTAAAAAGAATGCTATATAACTCTATATTTGTACATTTATATATATTTATATATGTATACTGGAATCCCTGGGCTTGGTAGCACAAGGTGGGAATGCTAGTCTGCATGTTTTATGGTGGTGCATCGTGGAAAACCTTACTGTCCATAGCAAGACATTTTGTAAGGAAGCAGGAAGAGGTTTCTTGACATACAAAGATTAAAAGGTGATGTTTTTCAGTCAGTAATATTGTTTACATGTAATTTTTCTGCCACAGACATGTTTACAACAGAATTCTGCCTTGTTTTGATAGAGCAAATGAGCACAGAAATGAGAAAGGACGGACCCGGATCGGTTGAAATGTCAAAAAGAATTGAATAATCAGCTGAAGATGTTGAAATGGGATTTACAATTTAGCCTTTTCAGTGTCCTGACAGTCAAAAAATTGTGAGAATTCGTCAGAATCGAGATGTTTTAGTTGGAAGCTCGTCTTTTTTAATCTGAGCATCATTCGAGTCTGAGTGGGGGGAAAAAAAAAGAAAATCCCTCAAAATGATTTCTGTGTGTTTATGTTTGTGTCACTTCAGTTCATCTGAATGTCAGTGCAAAATCTCACTTCCCTGTATCAATACAAAGAGGGTAGTTGAATCTTTATCCTGCACACAGTTCTTTCTTTCTCTTGCCCTGCCACCAATCCCTCCAACAGCGTTAAGAACTGAAGCATAGTGAAAACAAATGGAGGTTTTTCTTTCATCTCTTCTCCCTTCTCTTAGCCACACGTTTTAAAAATTTCCTCTTCCTCGGCCTCTCCCACCTCCCAATCAATCCCTCCACCACTCTGTCCACCATCTAGATGTAATACTCCTTCTTGTCCTCTGCTATGGAGTGGCCTCCCTCTGCGTTGATGATAGCTGTGTCAGCGTCTTGGGCGTCGTCTGAGCCCTTGGCCTCATGGGTCAGATACGTTCCTGTGGCACAAGAAGAAAAAACACAGAGTAAGTAACAAAGAAGAAAAAAAAGTTGAGTAACACGAGAATGTAGAGGCAACTGTAACAAATGATGTTTTTGTCTTTACAGCCGTCTCAAATCTTATATAAAAGAAAATTCATTCAGTTTTTAAATAATTTTCATATAGTGTACACTGATTTTATGATTCCTTACTATACTGTATATTGTGTCGTGTTAACACCTTTCTTTAAAGATTTACACACTGTTAGGTGTGTTTAAGTTAGCAAACAAACACACTGCTCTGTGTGGTTTCTCGTGCTGCATGTTGGCTTATCTTAACATTTTTCTGATTATTCGGATGCATTAATATGAATGAGAGAAAACAGGCACATTCAGAAATCCAACACTAAGAATTTAGGCCCAAACTTGTAAAAAGTGGCTGAATTTTTGGTTCCATTTAGAGAGCTGCCAGCCTTGGCATGGCAGGGAACTGGCTGAAGTGGCAAGTGAACCTGGAAGTGAAATTCTTTAACAAATAAGAAAACATTAAGTTGCAAACGGAGCTCCGTGTCCACAAAAACTATTATCATTTAGAATTTGTAGATTTGATGTGCTAAAAATGACAGGTTTATGTATCAGATGACATAAAATGACGTTTAAAGAGGCACTTCCATTAAAAACTGTTTTTCTGAGGTTTCTGTTGAATATTTTAGCTCCACAGGTGTTCTTACCTTCATAGTGGGTGAAAACAGGTCAACAACTTCTCTTCGGTTTTAATCTCTCAAACTACGCAGGTGGTGATAAAACCCGAGTTCTCCCGAGTTCGAACGACCTGTATCTGTTTCATCACAACTCCTTTGTTCATTAGTATTCATCAGCTCCCGCAGTTGAAACCACGCCTAGCATGCTGCTAGCTAAAAGCTGTTAGCATAACGCCTGGCATGCTGCTGGCTAAAAGCTGTTAGCATAAGACGTATCAAACCGGAAGAGACTACGTGTTCTGTTGCCATGCGCAGTGGGCAGGAAACAGTATACCTTGCTCTCATAGGCTAGTTTTTTAGCCAATCTGAGTCCAGCAAATTTGCATAATGAATATTAATGAGTTCCAGCCCAAAGTCTGAAGCCAGCTGAATTTTGACGCAGATTGAAAGGTCTGTTAATCAGTGTTTCCTGACGTTTTTTAGATATAAAATGTTCAATATTACAAGTTAACACTTCAGAAATAACCACAAAGTCATGAAATTTGAGTGAAATGACCTCTTTAAAGCAGGAACACAAGCCCAATAACCCAAACAGCATGTTTCCAGTTTAGGTTTTATTAATCTTTTGTTCCAAAGTTGCTGAAGTTAGTGCTTAAATTTCAAACAAGTGCATTTGCATGTTCCTGAATTTCTCACATTTGTGTTTCGTGTGTGATCCAGCAGTAGTTTGCATGTATCCATATTTATGCCAGTGTGTCTCGCCGTATGTTCATACATGAATGTATGAGCCTGCCCTCATGCGCACGTGTGTTTGTTTGTCTGAGCGGGTGACCTTTGTGTCTGATGAGGTATCTGCCGAGGACGATGAGGAGGCAAAGCAGGATGAAGACGATAACAGCCACCACCCCTCCAATCACAGCGTGGTCAACCCCCGAAGATGTCGACAGGGCTGTCGTGTCTTCAAAAGAGGTCAGAGAAAAGGAGAAGTTAGAACCAGAGAGAGGGAAAATATATACCATGAAAAGATGAAATCAGAGTAGAGGAGAGGGAAAAGAGACAAAAAGGCAATATACATGGAGAAGAAATATAAGAGGAGAGTTGAAAAAAGGAGGCGATAGATTGAGAAGAAAAAAGGAGTTGGTAGATGGATATTGGTGGAAATTGGAGAAGGATGATGAAAGCCAGTAGAAACAGAGAGAGAAAGCATGAGGGAAATAATAGGGAGAGTGACAGAGAGACAACGAAAAGAAAAAAAAAATATGGGGGAGCAATAAGACATGTCAGAATATAATACCCACTGTGAAAAACCTCCAGACAACAAATACAGTTTTAAAAAGTCAGGCGAAAGAAAGAGGCCATTTCTCCATTCACCCTCAATTAAAAATGGTTTAACCTGCAGCTTTTACAGTCTGCGTTCGCAACAACATATAAACTCTTGATCTCAGGTTAAACCTGTCTCCTCTGCAGTGATAATCGTTGGGATTAGTCTGGATTACCAGAGAAGGAGTTCTGGAAACCCACAAGGGTCCTGGACCGCCAGGGAGTCCTGAACCCTGAAAGACTCCAGATGTCATTTTACTGAATTTATAGAATTATTTTATTTCCTATATTAATCCCTTGTGGGGAAATTTGGCTCTGCATTTGACCCACGGTGAGGAGCAGAGGGCAGCCATATTGAACAGCACCCGGGGGCAGTTTCAGGGTTCAGTATCTTGCCCAAGGATACTTCGACGTAGCTTGCACCCTTCCGCTAGACTACGCCAATGTATTCACAACTAATATTAAAGCTATGTTTTACTAAAGCAAGGCTGAATCTAAATTTCTATTTAAAATTATTTACATTTGCATTGTTTAACTTATTTGACAACTGAATTTACTTCTTACTTTAAAATAAAAGAGAAAGTTCTACTGTCACTTCTGTACAAAAGGTCTTTGATGTACTTTTGGCAACAGCATTGCTATTTAAAAAGAGAAGTTTTGGCTTTAATTCAATTTTATTGTAAAACATCCATTTGCTTTTGATCATAAATGGGAAGTGAGAACATTTCAAGACTAATTTCCCATCCAGCCCTCACCGACCCCACATTTACTGTCATAAATTATATTTAAAGGCAGACGCTGTCGAAAAGTAAAGTCAATCCCAAAGTAAAATAAACCTTTTGGTTGTATAAAGTTGTCACAATAATGAGGTTATTTGAAATGACAGCCTTTTTGAATGGATCAATTACCTTAGTGAACACTGAGCATGATTTAACATTTTAAATTAAAGTCCCTTTTAACTTTGGGTTGTTTTTTAGGCTTCACTTCCCTATTATTGACAAGCACATTTTATAAAATGTTGTTTAAAAATAAAAAAAAGTGTCAAAAAAGTGACATTAGCTGCTGCAAAAAGAGTCTAAAACTAATGAGTTTTTCTTCTATTGAGTCCCAAACATTATTTAAGAGTTTTCCTTTGCTATTTGGATCTAATAGGATCTAAGAAAAAATATCTAGAATAAAAAAATTTGTGATAAAAAAACAAGAACAAACAAACTAAGAAAAAATAATCTAAAACAAATGTTAAAAATGATAAGGACAACAAAATCCCTGCTGCTTCTCAACCCGCCGGCTCCGCCCCCCTCCACAGTACCAGCTTCGCAATTACGGACTAATCACCGTACTAGGCAACCTGCAATGGTGCGGCTACTCTGCCAGCTATTGGCTGGTAGATGTAAACAAAATGCCAATGTTGTGTCCATCAAAATTAATATTTAATTATATTTTACTTCAAATATAATTTCTAAAAGATTTATTATGTTGTTAAAAATATGACTTTTTATGAAAATGTTCCATGTTGCACCTTTAATACTCCAGAAATTACCACAAAATCATGAAATTTGAATGACATGACCTTTTTAAATACCCCCCCCGCCCAAAAAAAAGGAGGTGTTGAATGCAGCTACATTTATAAAGTGGTGCTAAAATGTTGAAGAGTTTTATTTAAAGAACCGTTACTGTAGTCTGGTTTATTTTCTACAGTAAGAATAAAAACACTTTATTATTTTTATTTCTGTTCTTAAATATTTTATCTGTGAAATATTTTGAGAAATACTCATGTAGCTGAAAAGGTAGAACTCTTTTCCAAATCTTTAAAGCTCTGGGACTTTTTAGAGAAGCAGGTGTTTCACCAAACAGAAGAGATTTGATATTCTTTTACTCCCTCTTTTCCCTTACATCAGACACTTTAGCCACTTTGTGCTTAAATGAGGTATCAATTTTCAGCAAAAAGTGTTTGACACAGCATCTATTTCGCCTGTCTTTTTAGACCATATAAATCCTTGGTGTCTGTACAAAAGTCACTTTGGGAACATCAACTTGAAAGCAGCACTTTTCACGTGTTTGAAGTAAAAAGCATAAAACAAATGATAAAAAACAGATGATGGAGAAATAAAACAGAAATGGAAAGAGAAAAATGGCTTCCACTTTAAGGGTGTTTGGGGTGAAATTAAGGAGGTGATTTTAAAAAAAAGATGAAAGATGAAGAACTAGTTTAGACATCCAATCAGATCACAACAAAACACTGACAACTAAACATGTAGACCAAACTGAAAATGAAAAAAAGG
This sequence comes from Pachypanchax playfairii, assembly GCA_006937955.1. Lineage (NCBI taxonomy): Eukaryota > Metazoa > Chordata > Actinopteri > Cyprinodontiformes > Aplocheilidae > Pachypanchax > Pachypanchax playfairii. The sequence continues at coordinate 5,035,501 of SSNP01000011.1, read as the reverse complement.
AACACATTGCAACCAGCTGGGACACCAGATCATGTGGTGAGTGGCTAATTTTGCGAGAAGAAATAACACTTCAGCCACTGAGAACAGTGTAGAACCTGACAAGAGCTAACCAGAGGCCAGTCAGAGAACAGAGCTGGTGGGGGGGTTGGAGGGGGAGGCTGGAGATCCTGACACACACACACAGAAAGTGGAACACACACTTGTGACTGGCCAACGTGGAGGTGAGAGGGCCGTGCTGACGAGGCGAGAATGAGAATGAGGCTATAAATCCTGCTGTCAGCACCAAAGGAAAGAAGACAAGACCTAAGAACAACTCAAAGCCTGCACTCCCCACTCCTTTTCTATCCTCCCATAGTGCATTGACATGCACAGACACAGGAAGTGGAACACTGTGTAAAATACTTGTATCACTTAAGAGGTCATGCTAGCTAACGGGTCTTAGGAAGATAATACACAGTGCTTGTTGCATGTTTGCTTGAGTTCAGAGGCAGGTTGTGAATGTATGGGCAACAAATGGGCAAGTGTTACATCTGAAAAATTCATTCTTCTTTTCTGGAGTTCAAAGGAATCAGAATACAATTTTTTCAGACAAGCAAAGACAAACAGAATCACAGACTGACAGATGAACAAACAAGGACAACCACGTAAAGCCACAGAGACAGGTGACAGGTGGAAAAGTTATACCTGTTAAGTTGCGTGCATCATCTTCTTAAGTGGATGAGTAGATGGATTGTTGGATATTTAGATGAATGGATGGATGGATGATGGATGGATGGATAGATGAATGGATGGTAGGGTAGAAGTACAGATAAGAGGAGTGTGTGTTGAGGTCAGGGTTAAGGGTTATGGAATATCAATAAGAGGAAAGAGGAAAACAAGAAAAAAATCATGAAATAGCTGTGACACAGTCACAAAAACCCTATTTTGTCCATCACTGTGTATTTCCTCACATTTTTCTGCGAGTGTTTGCATGTGTGTGCATATAAAACAAACTCCAAATATCTTTGACAGCTAAGCAATCTGTGTATTGAAGGAGAAAATAACAAAGCAGTAACTTTAATGGTTTTTCTTTTCCACTCCATTACTACATGTCTTGTGTGTGTGCAGGTGTGCAACTGGTTTTACCTGTAAAACTGTAAACTCCATTCAGCTTGACGGAAACTGAGGGCGTGAGGGATGAGAAGGAGGAATTTGCAATGGAAGGGGTGATGCTTGGGGAGGAAGGAGTAGGTGTTAGGGAGGATTCAGGAAGGAATGTTTGGTCTGGGAAGAGGGCATTAGAGAGGGTGGTGGTGGAAGAGGAGGAGGAAGAAGGGAAGGTGGTTGAGACAACAGCTGCTGGGGGGGAGGAGTCAAGGGAAAGGGTGGTGATAAAGTCAGTGACATCTGATCCAGAGCCTTGGAAGACATCAGGAAGGGAAGAGGATGCGAGAGAAGATGAAGGAGGAAACGAAGAGGAGGTTGGAGAACCAAGAGAGGGGAAGGTGGTGCCGAGGGCGTCTGAGTTGGAAGGATCTTTGTGCGAGGAAGAGGAAGATGAGTTCCAGGACAAAAAGGAATGAACAAGCGAAGTGCAGAAAACAGCCATGGATTGAACGAACAGGACACATAGAAGCCAAGGGAAAGAAGCGCAAAAATGTGCAAAAGCAAATGGTGGTAATGGTGTCGCCATCAGATGAGAAAAGAAAAAAAAACAAACAAGAAAAAAAACAGGAGGAAAGAAAATCAGAAGAGAAAAAGATGGACGTACAAGCAAAGCCACAAAACGACAAGAAATAAAACGATGAAAAAACGTAAAAGAACCCGTTCTCTGTGTTTCCCACGTCACTTCTCCCCCACGTTTACACATCTACTTTTAGTTTTCTCTTCTTACCTTGCACCTGAAGTGTGTACTCCCCCATGCCTTTTCCAATACCATTGTCAGCATGACAGATGTAAACACCATTGTCTGATTTGTTGAGCATCAAAAAAGACAAAAGAGCACCATCAGGTTTGGCCAGCGGGGGGAGCTCTTCATCCTTCCTTTCCCAGGAGAAGTCAGTAGGCCTGAGACTGAAGACAGTGAGACACAGAGACTCTGAATCCTGAGATGAACTTTGCTTGATGTGTACAATTTGCAGTAGCATATGCAATTAGCACAATGACAGGGTGAATTGACTGATGATGGAGAGAATATAGAGAAGAAAAGGTCTAACGAGGAGAGAGATTGAGAATTTAATATTGTAAAAGACAACAGTAAAAGCTGAAGATCAAACCGAGTGAGAACAAATAAGACAAAGAGACAGATGTTCCAGTCAGAGAATAGAAAGGAGAGTCAGAGGAGAAAAGAAAACAAAAAGGTAAGAGTTGTTGCTGAAGACAATAAAAAGAATGAGAGTAAAGAAATTGACAGAAGGATGACGAATAGAAAGACAAAGTTAGGAATTTGGAAAAGAGATTAAAAGAGACACAGTGAGAGAGAGAGAGAGAGAGACAACAGAATTAAGATCAGCATTTCAAATCTTCCCTTGTTAAAAAATCCATTCTGCGTAACAGATTGTATATGAGAGAGATAGTGAGACGTGCCTCGATAAAAGAATCAATTATGTAAATGGGAAAGTCCTTAAGCACCATACAGTAATTACAATGACGGCGAGTCTGAATCAGGGACAGATCTGAATGTCTTGGACTGATTAATTGCTCTCTGAAATGTAAAAAAAGAAATCTCCGTCACATCTAAAGGTGCAACCCAAACATTCACAGTGCAGGTTTCATTTGCCCACTTTGAGTTTGAGATAAAAATCCAATCTGAAGCTTAGTTTAGTTTATTCTTCAGACACTTGAAGCTGCTCACGTGTTTTGTCTGTTGTGGGGAAAAAAACACAAAATTATTCAACCGTTAAGTATTTAAAAGAAGTGCACCCTCACTGTGTTTAGCTACACGGTCTGGTTACCTGTAATAAAATGTAATCAGCTGCTGCCTCCAAATGCCACATAATATGCAATTAACTGAACAATTAACTTTCACATTTACAGGCTGTAGCTTGTGTTCTGTTATTGAATTTAATGCTCAGAAGTTAATCTCTGTTATAGCAGGTACTTTAAGCAGAATGGGTCAGAACAAGATGATCAGTCATGTCATGCATGTCTAAATGTGGAGATTTATTAATTTATTTTTTTAGCTATAAGCTCTTCTTATGTGGAAACTTCTCATTTACTGAGCACGCTTTAATAAACGCTTTACAAAGTAATGATTTGCTTGATGACACTTCGGTTGTTGCATAAGCTTTTGCTGTAATCATCACCACTAATAACCTTTGGGGTGTTTTGGTTAAATTATTAAATAAAGGTTTGTTGAATTATGCTAATAAAATATTTGTATAGCAACATCTGTCTCACGTTAACAGAAGACTTTATTTCATCTCGCTCACATCTAGAAGAGTCAAATCATTGTTTCTATATTAAATTGGATAAATAATTAATCACCTTTCTCCTCAGCTCTGCAGAGTCCAGCAGGTTTTTTTTTTTTAAGTTTTGGAGTCTGCAGTGAAACTGTTTTGATTCAATCCACTCTCAGTAGTGAAGTTTAAAGACACACCAGGCAGTTTTTTTCAGCAGAAAGAGCTCTGATGCAGTTGCTCCCTGCCAAGCACTAAACATCTAAAAAGAGTGAAAGTCAGTGGTGAAAAAAGTAAAGCATTTATCTGCTAAATACAGATTTATATATATATATATATTTTCTCTGGAAACCAAAAGGCTGACAGGGGAATATTTTTGTCCAACAGAGACTTAACTAAATACGTCTCTGTAAATATACCTGCACGGTCCCTTCTCATGGCTAAAAATCAGGAATTGCAGGCTTTAAAATAATGTGGCCAAATATAAAATAAACTTACAGAAGCATTTGCTAATTTTACAGAAAGCACCAACGGTTGTGTAGAAATGTTGGAACTAGAAAAGCCCCCATAGAGCACAGACCTCCAGCAAACACCTCAATTCCCATCATATTGTGATTTAAACCAAAAATGAACCTGTATTTATTTTCAAACACTTGGACCATTTATTGTTCCATCTGGATCCAGACGATGATCTGGATCACCCTCGAAATCTAATCATTTGTTCTTTGGGCCATTTCTGACCTTTCCTGAAAGTGTCATCAAAATCCATCCATAACTTTTTTCATTATCTTTCTAAGTAAAAAACATACAAACCCTGGTGAAAACATTCCCTCCTGGTGGAGGTAATAATACTTGGAAGGTGTTAATGGATTAGTCTTTCAGATTTTGTACAATTTGCTTGTAAAATGCAGGATATTAAAAAAATACCTGTCACTTAAAATATAGAAAAATACAAGTTTGAACGTCTTTCTTTGCAGTTCTGGTATAAATCGTAATATTGTGCCAACACTGTGGAATGATATTTTGTTTACAGCCTAAAGGCAACTTTTATAAGAAGTGGTTTTAAATCAGTTCTAAACAACATTTCTGAAACTGGCTTTTAATCCTGTAAAGGAAATCTTGACTTTTAAGCTCAACCTTTTTCTTATTTCTAGTTAAATTAACGTATCATTGTTCATATTTATTGTTTATTTGAAATGATATTTTATCGCTTGTACAAGAATTTGAATAAGAGTTTGGATAACTGAAGTTGTTAAAGAAAATGTATAATTTGACTGATAATATACAACACTGTTTGGTTATGACAAACTGGACACAGGTGGAAAACCCTACCTGTCATCAGAAAAACTAAATAATGTTATTTAGACCATGATTAATGGATCTCCTTCTGGGAGGTTTGTGTTTGACTCCAATCATAAGCCATTTTCTTTTTTACTTCCTCTTGTCTTAGTTTCAGGCTCTGTTTTGTTATTGTCTTTGTTTTAATTCACAGTTTGGTTTCATTTTGGTTAATGCAGGAGAAACACAGTGATTTATGTGTGTTCAAATCCCTGAATTTGAAGAAGAGAAAGATACTGATACTTAGAAACATCTGTTGATGGATAAACAAAAACCGTTATTACACACATCCTTTAGTTTTCCAGAAATAAAGTCTCACAACTGGTTGGAACAAATAGTTTCAACCACAAATGGTTATTTAATAATCATGATCTCATGAGAATCCAGCTGCACTGTTAAACTGGGGGTACAGGGGGTTTGTCAAGGTGACCACTGACAGTAAGACTAATAGAGTAAAGGCAGCTTATGTAATCTTATTAAATACTTTCTGTTGTTTTCCAATCCTGGCCATGACCTTGCACAGTTTCAGATACTTGGATGCTGTAGGTGAAATATATTCAAGTTCTTTTTGGCTTTTAAACTTGTTAAATAAACAAGAAGGCGAGAGAGGCTTTAAGGCTTTACTTGTAAAATGACTCAAGGAGCAGAAATGCAACGCGATTAGGAACACTTGTGCTGATTGAATAGATAGGAAATATAATAGATTGTAGTGCACAAATTCCTTCCTCTTCTTCTAGCTGTTGAACGTCAAAGAAACACGGCAAAGAATTTGATACGCTTAGCTGTTCTTTTGAACCTGATGAAATGAAATCACTGAGGAAAAAAAAGAGTGTATAAAGGAATGGAGTGTGACATTTATTGAGTTTGATTGGGGGGGGGGACAGCTCGACAGGGAGAGAAGGAGCTGAGAGGCTGGGTGTGTCAAGAAAAGGTGTTGTCGCAGTGATTGGGTTTTGACTGACAGCTGCAGGGGCGACCTGTATCTGATTTGATTGGACACTAGCTCATCCACGAGCAGTGGTGCACACAACTGAGCACGCTCACTTCTCTATCACACACACACCCACACACACACACACTACTGTAGGTTTCTTTTGTTTTCTCTCCCACTGTCTGTCTTGGTCATTTGTTGCTTGTCACCATTTCTTCTCCCCCCCCCACACACGTCGCTTTGCTTCACTACACATCATCTCTTCCTTTCCCTGTTTGTTTTTCTTCCCATTTTACTCCTTCTTCTTCTATCCTTTTACTCCAGTCTCTTACAGACTTTTATTTTATTAAATACATCCTTGGACACTTTTATCTAAAACTTCTCTGAGCATTATGAATTATTATATATATAAATATTTTTAGAATCTCCTGAACTCTTGGACTGACAAGTCCATTATGACAAGAAAGAGCCATTTATCACCGTAGAACAGGACTATTTCTCATGTAGAGCATCCATAATTCAATGGATGCTTTCATCCACGGTGCCATTGTATCACAAATAGATTTTCTGCATATCTGCTCTCCAGACTGTGGCCCACCTATCAACTTAACTGTGTTTAATTTATCAGCTCGTACATGCAATGACAGTCACCTCCTCCTCCCCATCCCCCTGTTTTTTTTTTTTTTTTCTGTGTACCTGACAGTCAAATTTAGCAGTTAGTCTTCTTTCCAGCCTCTCCTGTGTTGAGCTGACAGGGTGAAAGGAACAGAGGAGGGAAGGATGACAGGACAGCATCGCTGAGTTAAGAGGATGAGGAGGAGGGATGGGGAGTTTAGGGTGAAAAGGTGTGCAAAGAGAGAGAGAGAGAAGAGGTGTGGGAAAGGACAGCAAGAGGAGGAGGTCGGGGAGACATCGTGACAAGACAGAGAGCAGCAAATGAGGTGTGAGTGACATGCCGACAGAGAGATCCCCGATGATGGAAGGACGGGTGGAGGTAGGGAGATGGGGAGCCGGAGGATGGGAGAGTAGATCGATGAAGGTTCATCTATAATGCAAAAAGGCCAGAGGAAGAGTGTATCTGTGTGGGCAGGATTTAAGAAGCTGGCTGGAGTTTGTTTCTGTGTGTGTCGGCATCAGAGAAGTTGTGTACACTCCATATGAGTGAAAACAAGAGCGTGTACAAACAGGTGTTTTTAGCTAGTCATGTTTGAACAAGAGAGTGTCAGAAATTGAACATGTTTATGTGTGATTGCTTACAAATGTTTCTGCACTCTGTTATTTCTGGTAGTTGCACAAACAACCTGAAGGTATGTGTGAATTGCTGATGGATTTGTTTGCGTTAATTATAGTTGCTTTCTAATTTAGCACATTTAAAGTGATGACAGTAGTCACATGTATATAGAAACTTTAATGTTTGTTGTTCTAAACTGCCTGTAACATCCACAGAAACACTCCATGAGCTGGATAAAAGTTTCAGTCAGGACCAGAACCACAGATCTGTACTAGTACTGTCCCTTCTTATGTGTTGTCTAATCTGGACTGACATCTGAAGGAAGATAATGCTCCGTTGAATCAAGAACAACTAGAACGTGCAACAGCCTCATCCTTCAGATAACAGGGCTGCTAAATTATCAATGACATTCATCAGGACAAAAGAAACACAGTTTTAAGCATCAAAACTGAGAACGACATGAAAGCATCAGTCAGATATGTTCACATCAGATTTCATTAACAGTTTTTATGTTTTAATGATTGGCGGTGCCTTTGTGGCCTGCGAGCCAGCAATGGTGAAATTAGCACAATGGTGATGCTTTGTTGTAAGCTGCTGGAATTTTTTTAGGAAAGGTCAAGTCTTTTCAAATAATGCTTGGGAGGTAAAAATTCAAGAATAGAAGCTAATCAACCTAAAACCTACAGTTAGGGACTGTAATTGGTTTAAACCTTTATGAACATGTTAAAACAATAAAATATAAATATTTTACTGCTGCAAATTATTTATATATGGTTGTTTTCACCTACATTTCAACTAACCTTTACCTTTAACTGTGGATTATGACTCCTAAACAGATATATTTATATAACCTTTGTGTTGCCTTTCTAAACCCTGATCCTGTTTGTTTTGAGTTGATGGTAAACTTGGTAATATTTATACATGATCCAAACACTGAGTGTTTAGAGTAACAACACCGAGTTACTTGTATTTCATCACAGTTTTATAGAAATATCTATAAAATCAAACATTTGCAAAGAAGCTATAAATATTTATATATTTCTTGATAATGCCCTTAAATGTTAAACTGTTGGAATGTCATGAAACAGGAAGGGATTTTTTTTTTCTATGCTGCATTGTTTCCAGGGAACCTGTTCGGTCATTCTGGCATCTCATTAAATCACTAAAAACTCAACAGCTGTGATGTGTAGTGGGTGCGTGAGAGTCTTACCTGATCTTACATTTTCTTTTACCAACAATTAACAGTAGTTTCTGAGTTTTTAACTGTTCCTGACTCGTTTCTTCTTTGTTCTCTTGATTCTGCCTCTGGTTGCTGAATTTGGTTGATTTTGCCCACAAATTTCTTTTTGAAGTAAAGTTTATTTCTCTGTCTTTACCGTCTTACATCAGGTGCTTTCGGGTCATTTAAATTGAAGCCTGATAGTTCTTTCTACCATTATAAAGATTCACCACATGAATCATGTGAGTGTGACTTTACCTTTAAACTCTCTTCCTATTTAAAAGATTTACTGCTCTAAATCAAGGGTTTATTGGTGTTTATTATAAACATTATTGTACTTTTCATAGATTTGCAGAGCCGAATTGATTGTTCCACTTTTTCTGCGATAAGAGATTATAATTGCAGTTCAAATGGAGCGACAGCAGGTGAACACATCAGCTTTGACATTCAGAGTCGATTCAGACTGTCTGCAGGTAAAAAGTAGCAATTTTAACGTGTTGTTTATCCTGCCTCCTTCAGAGCAAAGGCAACCTAAATGGACACAAACTTTGAAAAGCAGGTTTTTTGAATCAAATTATCATATTTTGATTGTCTGCATTTCTAAAAAGCTTTCAGCAAAGATGCAACATTCTGTGAGTCACAGCTGAGCTCACAAGGTTTCTGCCAATTTCCAGTTTGAGGATCTTCCCAAATTACAGAACTGAGTGACAGCAGTGATTCACAACTTCAGGCTCACTCTGAGAATATGTTGATGAAGAGATATTCGTGTGAGTTTTTAACACCTCTAACCGACACAGACGAAAAAATCAGACGTAAACAGGGTGTTTCAGTAGAACTATATGATGACTGACTAGATCTTCTCTGACAGTATTATAATCTACTCACGTTTTACGTCATTTTGTATCATCGTTTACTATTTGTGCATTTATAAAAACAAAATGAGGTTAAAGTGTCTGTATTTAAAGAACAGAGAGTCTTACTCTGGGTTGCCTTTGCCTGAACAGCGAAGAGAAAACTTCTGGCCCTCGATCGGCAACATCTCATCAGGGCTGATATGAACCTCGGGGGAATCTGTTAACAGAAGACGAACATATAGACAGAAACACACAGACACAGTTACATAACAGAGAACCTAGAACCATATAGACACAGTGCAGACAGACTCATTCATATCTGTCTCCATCTTCATCTACTATATGAATTCTGTAGGCGTCACCATCTCCCTGGTCGCCACTATGACATAACCCCTTGCAGAACGGCATCAGTTTACCTCTGTGGAGCAGTACTAACACCTTCCCTATAGGGGGCAGCACTGACACATACTCTGCACATCAGGTTTGGCTGATAACGTGCTCTTCTTGTCCTCTGTGAATCAGCTCCAGCTGAGTGCAACAGCAGATGAAGGTGAAATACCTGAGCGGTCATTATTACAGATTGGTACTGCTGAATTTATAGGGAAAAAGATCAACCTACAAAAGAGAGGAATGGACTCATGCAGACCAATAAAGAGAAGGTCGGGGAAGGAATTTTACAAAGAGGGAAGAACAGCAGTTGAATTTCCTTTATTCATTTGTTTCCTTCACTAGCTGCTGTATTTTCTCTTCTGTCCCCTCATTACCCCCATTTTCCAGTTGACTCACACAAGACCCGCAGAGCCTGCTCACTCCTCTTGTCCCCCGGGGCAAGAGAGGGGTGGTCGACAGCACAGGTGATGGGGATGTTGTCATCGCTGGCGCTCACCTCCAGGGTGAGCTCGCTGCTCACGTTGTATGTGGGGTCGTCTGGAACGGACTCGACCACGTCTGGACGCCCTGAGGTGAAGAAGAGGGGACAGTCAACAAGAGGCCATGTGCATCTTAATCAGTAAACAAAACACAGAGGAAGAATCTGTGCAGTAACATGATTTAACTTGTTTTATTTTACAGATCGGCAGTAACTTGTCCAACTGAATGAGAAAGACAGCTTTTTTCCTGCAGTTACCTGTAAATCTCTATTTTTTTCTTCTTGCAGATAAATTCCATTTAATACAAACAAAACATCTGGGGATACATGATTTTTTCCAAAGTATCTTGCTTATTATTTATAATGGCTAAAGGCTTCAGTCAGTCTAAAGAAAATTACCTTGCAAGACTCTTTACTGCTGATCCATATTTAAAGACATTCATTAAGCTTAATTACCCTTCCATTTTCTCAGCGCATCAAAAAAAAAAAAGAGAGAGAAAACTTTAAAGATGTCATCCTGGTCTATGGAAAACTAAGAAATGCTTTGTTCTCTACTCACCAAAAAAAATAAAAAAATAATCTGGTGGAAGCAATTTTAGCTTTAATTTTGTTGGAGCTTTTCTATTTTCTGCAGGTATTTAACCATCAACTTGGTAATTAATGACCTGCTTGACCTTCTGAGTCAAACCGATTCCACAATTTTCAAGGACTGATTTTTAAAAAAATAAATATTCAGGCATAAGTCTCATCATGTGTCCTTGTTTGCTAGAAAAGAGAAAAACAAAACATGTTGAAAATGGTAAATCAAGTCTACGATGCATAAAGCTCCATCGTGCTTCATTACCCAGAATACCTGGGATGAAACATCAGTAAACTGCATGTTTACCAGCTAGACATGTCTGGAATGTCTCATCCTGAAGGACACCAAGGGGACAACAGATGCTAAACATCTAATCCTGCTCTGTCCAGGTTTCTTCACTTGCTCGCTGTTGCTTAGGAGACCACTTGATCATGATCCATCGCTTCGGGAGGCAGCCATGCTCACAGTAAAAAGAATCGGCAGCATCTCAACTGCAATATACCAAAATCGAATTTATACAATCTAATTTGGGTTATATACCTCTTTCTAGTTGCTTTTGTTTTATTTTTGATCTTTTTTCTATAGAGATTTGAGATGATGTAAACTGTGCAGAAGAAGAATTGAGTAAGTTTAAATATGCCTGTGCTGAAGCAGAACCACTAGAGTTCTAGTAAAAAGTCATAAACAGCTCAGGCAATGATCTAAAGACTGCGTTCTGTTGTAGGAAGACTGGGTGGTTTGGTTCAGACCAGGAAAGTGGTTGGCAAATCTTGGAGAGTGGACCAGAACCTTAGCACTTACTCCTGCACTGGTTGACTAACACACTCACACATGCACACACAAGCTTGAGCGCATGTAGGTCAAGCTCATGAATAACTATCCTCAGAGGAGCCAGCGATAGCGGCAGGGAAGCGGACTGAAAAACACACACGTATACACAAGCACACCTTTTTTTTTTTTCATTGTCTCGATCTTTCTCTCAGATACACAGATGCCTCCATCCTCTCGCACCAGAGACCACTTCAAATACCTCTAAATCTAATGACATCTCTCTTTTTATTACCATAACCAGTCCTCTGACCCGCTGAGAAAATTAGTTTACTTTCCAGGTGCATTTCAATAATCTCGAGTCTTTTCGTCACTGCCTGTCTCTCTCTCTGCTCACACACAGACAGCATCTGCCTTTATTAAAGACCATGGATCTCCAAAACCAACCCTGGGAACAGAGAAATCCTGTTTGTTTACTTACAGGCTCTGGCGTGCAGCACTTCAGAAATCACACAGTTGGATTTTAATAAGGTTTTTAGACCCAAAGGGTCATGAAATTGATTCAACACAATCATTAAGGAAAAATGTGAGACAGCATGTCTAACTATTATTTTTGTTTGGGTTTTTCTCCCCGCAAGACAACAGTAATGAGCATTTTTTATGACCTGGATTTCCTAATTTCATCATGAGATTATTAGGAAAGATTTAAATATTAGCAGAAAAATCATTGAATGTCGAAGTTTGAAAAGATGTCCAATAACGTCCAAACTACTCTTAAACATCTGGACTAGAATCTGGCTAAATGTGGATTAAAGTTCAAGGTTTGTATAAATCTCAATTTAATTGTAGATGTCACACAGATGTTTAAATTTGGGCAACCACAACCAGAAGAATTAAAAACTAACTAAAAATATTTAAACTCAGAAAAATGCAAATAAAAGCTTTTGACTTCCTGCTAAACCAGTTGGTCACACAAGTTTTACACCTCACAACATCTGTTTATTGAATTTGTTAAAGACATAATCGGGCTGCATGGTGGTGCAGAGGGTAGCACTGTTGCCTTGCAGTAATAAGGTCGTGGGTTTGAGACCAGGGTGGGACCGTTCTGCACGGAGCTTTATAAACCAATTCAAGTCCATTCTAAAGGTTCAGATTGTTTTCAGTGTAACTTGTATAATCTGATGTTTCTACAACACACTGAATGAAATGATGTTTGTTACTTGTTTTTATCTGCCAGGGAAAAATAAATGTATGAATTTTTTTATAATAACCTTTATTGTCTTCTGTTTTAACTCTCAGCGGAACAAATTGTTTGATGTTGTAACCACAAAATATGGAACTTTTCAGTCAGTGTCACATCCTGGTTTGCTTTTTCGTAATATTTCAATAATTTACAGACTTTTTTTGTAAGTTTCACATGTTTTTTATTAAAGGACCCAATTACTTGGAATAAAATCCCAAATTCTTCTTCTGAAAAACACAGTTACGTATAACTGTCAACAACTTGTAGTGTCTTTTAGAATTTGGGTCATGTTTGTCTTCGATGTTTATATTTTACTGATGATTTATTTTTACCTTCACCAGGGTTTATTTGTTAGCAAGATAAATAAAAACCTAGGATAGATTTTAATGAACTTTACAGGAAAGGTCAGAAATGGTTCGAGGAAGAAGTGATTAGATTTTGGGGAGAATCCAGATCGTCTGAATCCAGATTTTTCTCTTAAGGATTCTTCATCATTGTGAGAAAGAACTGTGTTTTATTCAAATGTAACTTTATTTGAAATCACTTTATGGGGAGAATTGAGGTGTTTGGTGGAGGTCTGTGCTCGCCGAGTGCTTTTGTAGTTTTCTGCATAGAATAAAGTTGGATGCACTTTTTGTTACAGCACATCAAGAATAAAAAATGTCAATTTTTGATACAAGTAAAGGTTTTTTTTTGTGACTTCAGACTGTATTAACAATCTGTTGGCAAAGTTAGGAAGGGAATGAATGTACCAGAGCATTTATCAGATAGCATAAAGTTCATGTACGGTAGGTTTTAGAAAAAAAACAAAACAAGAAAAAGTCCAGGAAGAAAGAAAAACATGGTTCCACACATTTAGATAACAAGCAGATTTAATAAAATAAAAACAAAAAATGTAGTTAGAACTGTGTGGACCAAATAACACGTTGATGACTTTTATTTGTTTACTCAATTTATATTTGCTGTTATTAAATCACAAGGAACCACAAAATGCTTCTAAATATGAAAATTTAATTTAATTAAAAAGCTTTAATTGCTTGTTTATTACTTTAAAATTGGTATAATGTGGTTTCATTTTAAGGTACTGCCCTATCCTGAAGTTCAGAACCAGTTGAACCAGTTCAGAAGTTCACAATAACTTTAAAGATTCAGAGGAGTTCCAAAATATCTCATAATGAAAGTAATGTTTTTAATGACTGATAAATAATTAAAATTCTTATTAATATTCAATGATATTTTACCAGCATTAGCTGAAGTGTGTGGAGCCTTCTCCTTTGTTAATATTTTAGCTCAACTACACTTCACTGCCTGCTTAAATTTTCATAGGATACATGCACTTTTCCATAAAAACACTATTCCTTGAATAAAAAGGTGGGCAACAGGAAGAATGCTGAGATAATCCTCCCCTTAGGTTACAATGCCATGCAGAGGAGGTGCTGACGCTGCTGATACATCAACCCTTTTAAAGCATGCAATTTACCATAAAATAATTATTTTAGGAAAATCAAACAGTTGGATGTGGTAATTACTGTGTCCAGCATGTTGGTTACTGGAGAGCGATGCCTGTGATCAGAAAGTTTGGATAAGAGCTGAAACGATCAAGTAATCAATTAGGTCATGGAACAAATTGGTAAAATTATTGTTTTTGTAATAACAAATACAAAATCTGCCAGTGGAACTGAATTATTTTGTTTGTGTTGGACTCAAATGCTTTTTTCTATGATTCTGCCAAACTACTTTCACAAGCACTTTTCACACACTGGTCACACCTTATTGGTGAAAAAAATATGTTTGAGTTAAACTGTTGCTGTTCCTCTTTGTTGTTCACACAGACCAAACACAGATCGTTTCCACACGCGTGTGTGTGTTTACACAACATGTTGTCATTCTCAAATCCTCTGACAGACATCAGCATCATCGGGGGTCGTGTGATGCTCTTTAAGGCCCTAGTTAATGAAAGTGTATTAGGCCTGACTTGAAACCAACAACACTTTTTTCACACGAACAACTCATTTATCTTTTGAAGGTCAGCAAAATGTTATCAAAGCAATATTTTCCGTGTGGGTCTTTTTAGGCTAAAAATGGACTGAAAAATGGGCTTTTTACTAGCAAGCTTCACTGAATAGACCCAAAATGGCCGTGTTACCTGGGAACAATTTGGGTTATTGTAGATGGGCATCTCACAAGATGTCAATACAAAAATAATCCAAGATTAGCCCATTTTATTGTTGAATTTTCAACCCACAAAGGCCTCATGAACAAAGCAGTACCTAAGCTGTTTCTCACAATATTACAGAGATAAAAGTACATTATTAACTAGAAGATTTTCTCAAATGAACAATTCCTACTTTTTAATCTTAGATTTTTAAAAGCATTTTCATGTCTAACTTAAAATAAACAGTCTAATCGAAAGAGCATTGTCTGTTTGTTACCAGTTTAGCACAAAATTATGACTAAAATGTGAACTTGTTTATCAAAGAAGAGAGTTAAAATTAAAACGGAGTGAGGAAAAATTGAAAAGGTGCTAAATGCTGAGCTCTTTGTTTAAAACTGATCAGTTGCTAAAAGTAGAACTGTGCGGTTCTTCTTGGCATCTCAAAGGTGTGAAAATGTCTGACAAGGAAGGAGAGAAAACACATGCTCAGCAGCTTAAGCCCTCCCCCGAAGAGGAGGAAGGTTTTAAAATAATCGAAAGCCATCACTCTTCCTCTCTAATCAGATTATTACTAGTGAAAGCTCTAAAGGGAGAGTTATTATCAGGTCATAATTTTCAAGGAAAGTTACTGGCATGGGATGTCTGAGTGAACACAGCTGCTGAGATGCAGCTTCTATTGTCTCTGTGCTCATGTCAAATGTTTATGATAAAGTATTTACATTTTCTGTTACTTTTAACTTCTATTCCATTTTATTTAAAGATGAAATGCATAAGTTAAATTTACTCTCAGAATCATAACAAAACCAGCATTTTGTGAATTTATAGGCTCTATAAAACTGATTTTACTTGAGAACGTCTAACAAAAAGACACAACAGAAAAACACAGCAGTTGCTCATTAAAATGTCAGGCGTCAATGGATAAGATGAAAAAGAGCGCGCGCAGTATAAATAAGGATAAATCCTCTGAATCTCAGTCATGTTCAGATGAGCCTGAACATGACTGAAAAATAGTCTTAGATACGTACGGAGACAAAGTTCCTCAGGAAAGTTCACATCCTCTTTATGTAGTTTTTACTTTTTATTCATTTATTTAACCAAAATTACAGTTGTGACTGTTTAACAACTGTGTGCTGGTTGGTTCATTTGTGTTAATGTTAGCTAACTGAATTATTTCTACAGTGTATCCAGCAACTTTATCTTTTCAAATCACAATTTTATTTTTATTAAATGAGATATTAAAGAAGTAATTTCCAATTTTTTTAGCACAATTTCTATTAATGACCATTAACTTTCGCTTCAATAACATTTGTCTTATTTATGGTTGTCTGATCCTTTATAACCCACGTTTTTATATATAAATAATGTGTTGCAAAATGTGCTTTTAAATGTTTTAGAAGTCAAGTTTTTACATTTTGTAGTCAGGTTGTATGTTTTTCTAACATTTTATTGACAAATGATCAAAATAATGTGACAGATTCAACAATAACAAAATAACAATAGCAGATCAGGTTTTCTTTGACAAATGTGTAACTTCTTCAACATTATTGTTAAGATTCTCTTTATTTCACATTTTCTACAAACATCCTTTATCCTACATCTCAAGGCTGCAAAAGAAGGTTTTTTTATAATAAATATCAAAATAAAATGAACCTCGACAAATCCACCCTGCAACATTTGCACTGCTCACTTAAATATCTTAAGTAAAAAGTTTAACCAACATTGTTTTCTGCCTCTTCAGTTTCTCTTTTGTTTCTGCTCTTTCACACTTCTCTTTACTGACACACGCCCATGTAACCTTCACCATCTGCCCCATGTGCGTTATGACAATTTGGGCTGGAATTCAGCTGGCATGGTTTTAAGTGCCACCATAAATCCCTATTATCCCCAATCCAATACATCGATGTCACTAAATGATCCATAGCCCTTTCACACAGTACAACTAATACAGACTTCAAAGCTCTTAGCTTTCTATTCTTCTCAATTACCCCTCCCTCTTCCCGCACTCCGTCTTGCTCTCTGTCCACTCCTCTCCCTTCTCTCTGATTCTAAATCCCATTTCTGGATTTTTCTCCTTGTTTCGTCAGCTTTCGCTCTTTTCTTCTCTCCTGTTGCGCTCCTGGGTCCATGTCCCCTCTTTAAAAAGGGGGTCTTCCTTTTTCTCATCTTTTCCTTCCTTGTCTGCTCAACCTCAGCCACAAAGCAACCTCACTTCTTCTTCTGTGGTTTTCTTAATTCTGTTTTTTTCTGTCTGTCTCTCTTAGCACCTTTTTGCAGCTTCTATCACTCTTTGTATCCGCACAGTCGCTCTGTCTATTTTTACACACACACACACGCTGCTTCTTTTCCTTCATTCACTCTTCTACAGTCTCTGTTCTTTTAGCAGCTCCTCACCATCACTTCTCTGCCTCTTTCTCTCTCACACACACTCAAAATCTCTGGCACAGTTATCCCTTTTCCTTTTTTCTCCCTCCCTCTTCCGTTTTACAGTCAATGCTGGTAAACACGATGGATTCATCTTTCCAGCATCCACACAAACTTCAGACATATACAGAAATTGAAATTGCATGAAAGAGAAGCTGAAATAATCACTAACTGACCCATGGTGATCCTCTGATCCGTAGCCAGAAATAAACACTGATTATAATCTCTCCATTATCATGCTTTTTGTGGATCCAACTGAACAGGTTTGCGTGTGTGTCTGTGTGTGAGCATGTGTCATTCCAGCAATGACTGATTGGTGTTGTAGCAAGCCAGGACAGCTGGGGGAGGCCTGAAACACACCATTATTCATATTAAGTTGATCTTCTATAAATCTCTCTTTGTATGTCTCTGTTTCGCTCTACTCTCCTTGTTGTTTTTAAAGAACATGTTAACCCAAATTCTACAAGTAAACAATGCATGTGTCTGTTACTTTGTGTGCAAATATCATGATTGATGACAAGATGTGTTTCTTTACCCCAATGCATTTGCATCTTATTCATGTCATTTTAAGCATTATGACATAAGAAAACTCTGGCTGGATCTCACTATGAGGCTGTGGGATAGACTGAAGACCTCTCAGTGGCTGTTGATATAGGGACACACTCCCTAACCTTGCACTGAAAGATGGATTCTCGTGAGATTTGGAGTTTTCCAAACCCACGAAAATCCATCTTGTACCGCTCCAGCTAAATCGTCTGACTCTGTAAAAAAATTTTGGACCAATTGTGTGTTTGCATTGTGCTTTGGGGCGGGTGTTCAGGTATGATTGGCAGCAAGGCATAGTAAAACAAACAGGGCTGCGCCGGTGAATTTACGCATAAAAGCAGCTATAGAATCTGTTTTATGAACAAAGGTAAGAACTTTGTGTATTTCTTGATTGTAAATATGTGTGTGATTTTCCCCCGACTAGATTTACAAGAGCTTGATTTACTGTGATTGGCTAAAGACAAATCATAGCAGACGGGAACTTGCTTGTGCGTCCTCCAACTAGTTTAAAATATTATACCTGATGTCCCTCCTTTTTTCAAACACTTTCAGACGGAGCAGTTCCAGATCTGTGTGTAGACTCGACCCCCCCCCCCCGGACACAAATATGAAGATGGATGGATGGATGGATGGATGGATGGATGGATGGATGGATGGATGGATGGATGGATGGATGGATGGATGGATGGATGGATGGATGGATGGATGGATGGATGGATGGATGGATGGATGGATGGATCTGAGGCCTCCAGTGGCAGCCACTGGCTACTAAAACCAAACTGCTCAGGTGATTTCAAGCCTGACAGACTCTCTCAGGATCATAAGAACTTTTAGTCCCACTGTGCAGCTGTTGAGGACCAACACATCTGCTTTCACATGGCCAAGGAAATGCTGTGATTGCACAATAAGGAGCTGAAAGTTAGCATAGCCACATCATTTACGGACTTGACGTTCACCCAAAACAACAGTGGAGAAAACTCTAGTTGGAGCTGTGCATTGAACGTGTTAGATTTAATATTAAAGCAAGGTCTGAGTGAGCATTACAGCCAGAAGAAAACACTATAGTTGCAAAGACTCACACATTTAAAGATTATTTAAGCTTTAGTTTAAGGGTGCTGGAAAAGTTTTTGTTTTAATCAGCCAATCATATTTATCCTGACTGACACGCAAGGCAAACTTAGCACAAATCTATGAAAGTTATCAAATATCATAAAAGCAGCAGCCTTCCTCTTTACCTTCAAGAAACTCTTCCTCTTCTTGCCTGTGCAGTTTTTTCTGTTCATGTTTTTTCCTGTTATGATTTAAATATCATGCCTTTAAATATTCTTGCTAAGATTTATTACTTCACTGAAAAAAGAATGTTTTCCTTCCGTTGCTTTAGATTAAATTACTTTACTTGCACTGAATGAATTGATTAGTTATGTTAAATATAAAGTAACTCACCATCTCATTTACTGGAAGCCCTTTTCTAATTCATATATTTTATAACATCTTTGTGACAATCACAAAGAACGTGGTTGATACATAATAAGTTTGGTTAAAGGGTGACTGTAATATTTTATAGTTGGCATTTGCCATGATTCTGATTTTGTCCTCAAGTAAACAAAGATAACATGTTTCTCGCAGTGAACTTCATCACTCAGATGCTGAGATGAAGGTTACTGGAAATAAACAAGCAAATTCCTAGAAACCATGGCATGAACTGGCATGGAGGAAAGAGTGGGATTAACATTTACAATTTAAACCAACATTCAGGATTAAAGCAGGGCTTAGTAAACATAATTTGGAGTGTGTGTTTTCTACAAAAACAGGTTCATGTAAAAAAGCACCCGAAAGAATGACTGAGGTTTTTCAACAGGAAATTGCCCGAAGCAATACGCTGTCCCCGCCGGCTTGACTTTGTCCCATATAGTGTATCGTGGTGCCAAATTCTCCCCAGGTAAGCAACACACACTGACCCAACCAGCCACATGAAGTAAAAGAAAATACGATTTATCAGACCAAGCGACCATCTCACATTGGTTTGTGGTCTAGTTTGAACAGACCTCCAGTCTGTGTGAAAGGCACATTCTTCTCCACACTCCTCTCGTTTTCTCTCTGTCTCCTGTTTTTAGTTCAGCTTGTAACAAAAGGAACAGATAATCTGTCCTCAGGCGGGCGGCTTTCCCATTCCTTCTTCTCTTTGTAGCTTTAGTCCATTCTTTTGATTCCTTTCAAACCATAATTATAACAACACTGCCAAAGCATCTGGACAACACCAGCATTTTTGCACAACAAAGCCCAAGTGCAGCATTTTTACATCAATAAATCTTCTTGCATTATATTATCATATTATACTTGTATAATTACAACACAAATAGCCATAAAAACGGACATTTACAGTTCTAAATAGGACCGTTTATTCAACACACTCTCTGTCTGCCAGTACAGACAGAGGGCGTTGTTCTTCCAGCGTAATAAAACTGTAAGCCAACAGTGTTTCTTGTAAGGGCAGATGGTAGAAGAAGTAAAAGGGCAGCAGAATTAACACTCACAACATGTTTCTCCTGCTCAGTAAAGCAAAGCAGAAAGCCTCTGAGTGATGAGGCAACAAGAAACAACAGGGGTTTACAGGAAACGTAGCAGTAATTTGGAGAAATGCCACCACTGCCAATGCCGTAGGTGCGATTCAGACGCTGCCAGCGGTCCACCTGATTTGACTTTAAGCAAAAAGCCCATTGATTTGTCTTCTTATGACAACCTCTCTGTGCTTCCTTGCCTCCATGTTTCTCTTTCCTGCTCATTTTTCCCAATTTATCTGTAACAAAAGACCAGTGAGCATGACCTCATGCAAAGCTCCCTCTATCTCTGTTTCTCTGTTCAACCACATCCCTTCATCTTCTCCTCTGCCTTGGCTTTTATTGCAGGGTTCTGTCGTTATCCCTAGCTAGATCCGACTTACGCTATCTTTCACTTGCTGTTGTGTCACTCCCAGTTGCAGATATGTTGCAGCACCCAAACAACAGTAGTTACACAAATAAACGCTGGATCAAAATGTGAAAAATAAAATGCATTTTAGTCTCACTGGATGGATGGAAACACACACATTTACTGGCCCTAGATGGGGAGGGATATTTGGGAGAAGGGGAATTGACACATTTGCAACTTCTTGTTTCTAAACTTACATACAAACAGCTTGCTTTTGCACTAGGATGCAAATATTTCAACACACACGTTTGGGACACATATACGTGGCAATGTGGTGAAAATGTTATACACACACAAACAAATGCAGATGCACACAACTGAGATCCACGTGCATCAATCTGTAAATGTTTTTACACAATGACACCTTTAACAAACAAAATAACAGACAATTAACTGAAGGAAAAGCAACATTCTTGCATTCCTACAGAACAACGTTCCTACCACAGACTTCCCGCCACAAGCAAATATGTCCAAACCTCACCGACTGCAATAAGATAACTGTTCAACATACAATTTTCATACTTCGGTTTGCACAAACCTACAAACAGACACAAAAATTCCCTCCAACTGTGCAATGCATCACTCACCTTCCACTTCTTCCATTCCTTTGTACCAGCGCAGCCTGGCAGGGGGCTTGCTGCCGGTGCTTGTGCAGGTCAGGGTGACTGTTTCTCCATCTTGCACTGGATTTTCGAATCCTGAGATCTGAGGTTTACCAGGCACACCTACAGAAACATAAAAACAGTGCAAACAGTTAGAAAGTATTGAAAGGGGAAACTTTTTATGCCGCAGGGCTCACCTTGTAGCTGGAAACAGCTGTAAATGAAGGCTGCTGGCTAAGCCTCTAACATCTACTGTATTTGTTTGTAAAGTTGTGTTGGATGGAATTGGTAGGGATAAACATCCTTTATATCAAACGCAAGCTTGAATTTATTTGGTCTGTCCAGAAAGTTTGAATTGAAACCAGCTGGGAGAAAAATAATGATGTTTTGCACCCAAAATGGTTCATGGTTGTGCACAGCAGATCAAACAACCTTCCACGGTATCATACCTACTGTCTGTATTATTAGTGTTTGTCAAGGCTTGTGCACTAATATATTTCACTATTTTGCTGACAAGCAACCAATTAAGGCTGAACAGATAATGACTGTTTCCATCTCAGAGGAAAAGCCTAAAGTTACACTAGTTAAACCTCCAGAAGAAGAAACTGGGATGGCTGGCTGGATTATTTACATGTGATTTTATTACATTGTGTCGTCTGAAATACCAAATACATGTTCCAGCACCTAAATAGGACTTTTTGTGTTTTACTTCCAACTGTATTATACTGTACATATATGTTCATTAGTTATGCGAGGATGTGGTGTATATAGGATGCACCCTGGAACAAAGCAAGCAAGCAAACAGTTATTTGCCTAATTGTAATAAAAGATTGAAAAAGGCTAATTTTGCTTCTGTTAAGGTTATACAGGAATAACAAAAACAGATCTGAAAAGGTGACTTATTGTTCTGCTTAGTTTTTCACATACTGGCTTTTGTTTTTAAGATCCTGATATAGTCATTTAGTAATTAATGTACCTCTACAATATTATTTTTTGATATGAAAGACATTTCTAAGAGACAAATCCAAATCTAACAGTATAACTTGTTTCTTTCTAACAGCAGAAGAGGCTTTCTTCTGTAAAATGATACATTTAAGGCCCTAATTGTGTTCTTCCCCTAAATTTTTTCAAACCATAGCACAGTTTTTGTTGTCTTATCGAGTTATTTTAATTAATAATCAAACAGCAACTAAATGCAAAAAATACTGCTCAAATAACAACAAGAACAAGTAAAATTGGGAGGTGATGGTGGGGATGGTCCATTTTTAGATATTTTAAACATAAAGTTAATGTGTCAGTAAAGGCATCGTTGCAACTGACCCATCGTTAAAGAAATTTTTTGTCTTAAAACCAGGAATTACTGTGTTTTTATAAGCAAGACTTCATAAATTGGGACAATATTGTTCTAGACTCAATCGATTGGCACTGACTGTATTTTATCCCAGTCTACAGCCACCAGGAAAAACATCCAGCTTCATTTTAAATCACTAATTTATACATTTTTATAGGCAAAATGAAATGCTGTGGCATTTGCCGAGACAACTCTTTGCATAATCTTTTGATAGACAGCAAAATATAATTTTGAATTCTTTCTACCAGTAAGATTGCAAATAGCATGCAGTAGACTCTAACTGTGATAAAATCTTTTCTTGTATTTATGATGTTGAAAAAGGTCACTCTGCAGTGCATTTCACTCTTGTGACGAATTTGAAATGCTAACCACATTTTTTAGTAAGTCTTCAAAACATGACAGAAGCTTAAAGGAATTCCCAAAAGAAAATGATAAAATCCTTCATTAACTTAACATTCCAGCAGTACTTGTGGCACTCTTATTAAGTATTCCAACATTTGCAGAGGAGCCCCAAATGGCAGATGGCTGCCTACTGAGATGTTCGTGGAAATGCAATTAATTCAGCAAGAAGAGGATGTATGTTATCCCTGTAAAATGGCATTTCTACAATTCAAATAAGTTCAGTAAATGTTATTTTGTGACTTTTCTCTCTCAGTACACCAAGTTGGTAAAAAACACACACACATACTGGTACTGAGGTATTGTTTGTTGACGGCCTGGCGCAGGAAGACAAAGAGAGACGACACAATCATAAATTCGTATTAAAAAACAATTTGTAGCCAAGTACAATAAGTAAAAAAAAATTAAAAGACACCATCATGCCAAACCCAAATTTGAGGATACATCCTTTTACTCAAGAGTATTCTTCTACATTCGGTTAAAATACAACATTTTTCTGCCTAATTACTATTCTAGCTTGGGGCATGAGCTAAAATGAAAACAACAAAAACATGGAAAAGGAACCTACACATCCATTCTGCCAAATGCTCCTGTATCAGCTTTGTTTTGGCCATCATGGTTGAAGGCAAGAGCAGAAAACTTTCTAAACTTGCCGTGTTCCATCTGGAGTCATTGTAGGCAGCACTTTTCTCCAAGTGCTGGCAGGGTTTACTGTCATTCTGCTTTTTAAATAATGAACATTCAGTTTGCCATCTACTGCAAACTGCCATCTTGTGCATCAGGAAAGAGAGAGAGTGGGATACACAGGAAGTCTGAGGTGAATGGATATGAAAGCAAAGCAGAAATGAGATAATGTGGGGAATGGATGGATGGATGGATGGATGGATGGATGGATGGATGGATGGATGGATGGATGGATGGATGGATGGATGGATGGATGGAAGGACGGACGGACGGACGGACGGATGATGGATGGATGGATGGTTGATGGATTGATGGATGGATGGATGGATGGATGGATGGATGGATGGATGGATGGATGGATGGACGGACGGACGGATGCAGGATGGATGGATGGATGGATGGATGGATGGATGGATGGATGGATGGATGATGGATGGATGGATGGATGGATGGATGGATGGATGGATGGATGGATGGATGGATGGATGGATGGATGGATGGATGGATTTGGGAAATAAATACTTAATCTGACGCCTGCAGCTTGTTCCAAAACGATTACAAAAAGTGGCAACAAACTATTATAAAGTTTACGTGATACTACAGAAAACAAATGGAATAATTTACAGCTGGTTAATTACTCAACAATTTAACAACATACTCAGATGCAAAAAGACCAAAATCCAGAGAGACTAAAGAAATTAAAGAAGATAGAAAAAGGTTTAAAACACAATTATGTTCAATACTAAACTGGATGTTCGTTAAGATTGTGTAAGATGAACTGAAGTTGGGTAGATAACAGAATGAATCAAATTGTTTAAATTAATTTTTTGGAACTTATTCATGTTATAGCCTCCTTAATAAAGAGAAGAATAGCCACCTTGCTTAGTGTTGGGAGATGCAGGTTTTGAAGCAAATATTTAGGTTTAAATAATAGTTCTGCACGGTGGCACAGTTAGCTAGCAGCGTAGCCTTGCAGCAAGAAGGTCTTGGGCTCAACTCCCAGCTGAGATCTCTCTGAATAGAATTTACATGTTCTCCATGTGCATGACTTTCCTTCAGGTACACCAGTTTTCTCCCACAGACTAACGCCAGTCATGTTAGATTGTCTATTGATTTTAAATTAACCTCAATGTGAGTATATGTGTGTATGTTTTTCGTTTTGACACACTGTGTAGCTGGTGACCTCTCCAGGGTGTATACCACCTCTCGCCCAGTGACTACTGAAGACTCACACAAACTCCTAGTGACTCTGCACCAAATCAAGCAGGTAAACGAATAGATAAATAGACAGTTACCGAATAAATTTGCAAACGGCAAAGTTGCATATTGGAAGTTGGATGTTGAAATTCCCTGCATGCATTTTATCTTCAAAAAGAGGAGCTACTTAAAAGTGCTGCAAACTGACCAAGGTGTACATCGAAAAAATAAAAACCTTGTCAATTTTTAATGTTCCAGCATCTGATGTAGTACATTGTGTGCGGAAGGAAAGTAGCATTGATTATTAATGAGGGAATGATAGTGCACATATAGGATTGGCTGGAGAAGTCCCGTAGAGACCCTTCTCTTTAACAGAAGAGCGTGAGAGAAAAAAGCCAAGATAAATTATTCTCTGCTTGGCTCAGGACGGAGCTCAAGCATGACACAGATTTCACACTCACAGTCATTTAACGCTGACCACACTCAGCAGTTGTGTTCTAGTGTGTAATTGTGTGTGCAAGAGTGAAAAACATCTCCATCAAAACAAGGCCAAAAGAGCCACAAACAAACACAACTCTGAAAAGAACTCTATATGTACATCTGATTTTCCCGTAGAGATCCTCGTGTTTTAGACGTTTTACCATTCATTTTTAATGGGTCAATTCTCTGAGGGGGCCATAAAATATTTACTGAACTCAAAATGCAGTGTCACAGCAGTCAATACAAAAATATCCTTGAATCACAATTATTACAAAACTCTGTGAAACACAGAGGAGTGGTATTAGTTTTAGTTTAAAAATGCTGAAGTTGACCTGCCTTTGCCCTCGCTTTACGAGAAATCCCCAACCTTCTTACAAACACAAACAGTATTTAACATTTCATTTGGCTGCTGCTTATGCTGCCGTCCAGGGCAGCCACAATGAATTCTTTTCAAAATATTTGTAGCACTGCCAAAACATCTGAAAATGAAAAAAAAAACAAAAAACACAAAGATGTATTTGGGATTGCTACCGTTAGTGCTGAGTGACTGGTGCTAAATTACTGGAACAGGCCTTTGGCTTGTACAGAACAGCCGTGTAAACACAAGACCATGCCCCACCCTAAATATCTGAATTCTTGCATCTCTTGTTTCCACTAAGTGCATTTTCCAAGAGAAATGAGACAAAAACTCTCAACAGCTTGGGATGTCATCCAATAATTTCTTGGCTAATTATGATGTGGTTGAATTTTAGAACTGTGAGGAACGAAAAACCTCGACCAAACCGGATTATTACAAATGAACTTATATAATATTTCCTGTTCACACAGATTAGTATTAAACATGTAGGTGTTTGAGGTTTTATTTTTTGTCATTAGGACAAGAAAATAATCAAACGTCCACCTCAACAATGTAAAACTTCAGGATTCCCTGAAGTGGTGGCTGTAAATTTGCTGAACGCAGCTGTTGTCTCTTCTACATGCAGTCAACACTGTGGCTGCAACGTGCTGCAACTAGAAGTCGAATTAATACAATTTCAGTCCCAAAGTAAAGCAATAAAATACAGCCAAAGAAAGCCAACTAGTAACAGAAATAACTTGGCAAGACAAAATCAATACTTAAGATTGTGTATATGTGTGGGCTTGTGTAGGCATGTGTGAATGTGTCTGTTATGGGACGGTTACAGCCAATTAGTTCAATGTCCAATCAGTCAGCAGGCTCTCTGCTGTCATGGTAACCCATTTTACTGGATGCAGAAGACATTACACATAGCCAATAACATGTATCTCACTGAGGGTGAGCGGAGCTGCTTTACCTTTGTGTAAGTTATATGAGGTTAAAGTCTTGCACAAAGATTAATAACATAAAAAAGGATCAAACTGTAAATTAGATAATGAGCTATTTACAAAATATGTTTCTGGAAAGTATTTTCAATTTTTCTTCAGTCTTTCTGTGACGAGGCCGATTGCAGTTTAATTCAAATGAAGCTGCTTGTTGTCTTTAGAATAAAGTCTAATAAAAAGATGTTGCATCAAGTTGCATTTTGGGTAATGTAGGTTGTGTGACTTCTCCCATATGGTGGCATAAATTGGACTAAATGTCTAACTTCCCGTACCCTTTCTGCAATGGTTGCAGGTATTCTTTGGAAACAAATCTTTCACAAGTGCTTGTAACTGTATGGAAGCTCAGCACTAAACTGCTGAAATACCAATACTTTGCTTAATGTCGACTTTCCCTCGTAAGTCACCTAAACAAAGGATATCAGCAGGGTCAAACTTAATTTGGATCTAAAACAAGGTAGAGTTGGCAGGGTAAATATCACAGTGGGGTATCAAGGTGATTTTGAGGCTGTTTTTCAGTTAGACAGGTCATGTTAAATTGCTTTAACTTCATCAACCTTCCTTTTCGACAGTTTGAGTGACTAGAAAAAGCAATTAATTTTTCTAAATCGATATAAATAACATGACAACTGTAGAGGAATAAAGAAAAAAGTGTGAGAAGCTTAGTTTAATTCATTTCAATTTGTCACAATTTCACAGGTATATGAAGAAATTAAGATAGACTGCAGTCGAGCAGATTTGTACAGACGTCAGTCTCAAAGGAAACAGCTGAAGGCAAGAGAAACATTATTATTCTAAAGAAAAAACAAAGAAATATTTTAATATTTTAATGTAATAAATATTCTGTTTGATTAAAAAAACCTTACAGACCTCCCAAAGAGGATTCACCAGTCAACTTTGAGTTTATCTAAACTGATAATAAACAAAAGTAAGAAAAGGTTATTTTTGTGTCAAAAATCCCACTTAATCCTAAAACCGTATTAAACACACATAGGGACACATACCTTTCATTATTTCTGCAAGAGTTAACATTAAAATATGCCTGACACTGAGCCTGGGGTTTAGTCTAAGCCTCAAGAACTTTCAACTTCAGGATCAAGATGACAGATTCCCCTTCAATATGTGCAGCATTGAAAACGGGGTCTTATAGAGTTCGTGTGACCCACCTAGCACGGTGACAGTAGCTCGGGCAGTGCGGACAGGCATTGTGAAGATGGAGCAGGTGTACTCGCCCTCGTCAGACAGCTGCACGTGAGAAATGTTGATGGAAAGCTCGGTGGGCGTTGAGCGGTGCAGCTGGATGCGATTGTCTCTTAGTGCTACGGAGGAGAAAAGAACAGAATATCAATAATTAGGAATGTGCTTTATAAATTGTTTAAGTGAGGTTATGTAAGAGATTCTAAAATAGATTCTTCATTTTCATCTCTAGTGCTTAATAATATAATGATTCAAACTGTTTGTGTTAAATTAACACATTTCAAAACATGCTATATATAAAAAAAAATTAAGGAATCAATTTAGAGTAAAAGGTAAAGTCAATGCAATGATTCTAAATCACCTATAGAGTTTGCTGACCTGAGTCCCAGGAGAGAGACTGTTCTGCAGCTTTGGACTTAAATCTGCAATCGGGTACAACTAATAGATCCCGTTCACAAGATCTAAGGAATCTTGCAGGAATATAAGGCCTTAAAATAAGCTTGATTGCTCCAGGCGTTAAAGGCGAAGAGCAGAGTTTTGGAGTCCCAAATACAATTTTAAGCGAGTAAAATGGCATGAGAGGTGGGGTGAAGAGCAGAGTTAGGCTTTGACAAGCATTTCTGCTGCAGAGTTTTAGGACCAAATGTAAGATGTAAAAATATCCTGGCATAAGCAGGAATATACAGCGTTACAGCAGACACGGACAAAAAGATGAATTATCATTTCTAACAGCTGGAAAGATGAAAGACAGCTTACATGATGTTTTTTTTGTGGAATTGATTAATGACATTTCTATAATTTAGAACTTTCTTTTTGCAACAATCAAGAAATTTGAGGGACACAAACAGAAACAACAGTCAGAATTTGCAGAGAAGTTAGAGATATGAGATATCTGCAGGTATGTAAGTAAAACTATGGATTATAAAACACTCAACCACTCTTGTGTCATAGCAGATCTAAAGCACATTGGGATTTATGTCTAAGGTTACTAAATAAATACACTTGAGCTTCTGAGAAACTCACGTTTTGCATGAACCAATAAAACATGCAGCAAAATCAAATGTAACGGATTTTTTAACACACTAAAATTTTAAAGAGAAAATCTCATAATGTGACTCCAAGATTTTCCTCTCAAAGTCAAAAAGGTGAACGGGAGAAGGCAGAAAAAAAGGGGAAAGTATCAGTCAAGTCAAAGACACAGAGTAGAGAAGAGTGGAAAGAAAAAACATAAAATATTTAAATAAAAGAGAGAAAATGAATTAAGGAAATATAAAAATATAACAGGGAATAAAATTATTAAGATGCAAGTAATACAGGCTGGTAGAGTGATGAAAAAGTAGAAAGCAATTGAAGACTGTTGTGAGAAAAGAGTGAAGGTATGAAGGATGATGTGAAAACCAGAGGATGAAAAGCAGAAGCAACAAAGAAGGACTGATTGAAAGATATAGGAAGTAGAAAGCAGGAAGAGGTTAGTGAGGGAGAAAAGAGACAAAAGCTAAAATGTGGGCAAGGTAAAAGACCCAAGAAGAGAAAAAACTGTTTTAAAGGAGAAAAGGAAAATAAGAAAAAAGATGTGCAGAATTTAAATCATAAAACAGTGAAAGATGTAATAGAAAGAAACAGGAGGACGAGAGAGGTTGAGGTGTTTAGAGCAAATATGATGTAAGAGGCAAAAGGAAGAGGAGGAGTGATGTAGATGAGGTGAGAGCAGTAAAAATAGCAAAGATGTAAGTCTGAACAAGGCGGCAGAAGACAAAAAGACTGTGAGAAAGAGATGCAAATTGAGAATGAGAGACAAGAGAAAGTGCATGAGAGCAAACAGAGAAATAAAACAGAGGAAACATAAATAGAAAGGAGGATAAGGAAGAAACCACAAGGGATGGGTGGTGGGAGAAACAGGGGGAATAAAAGAAAGACATAAATGACTTTGTCATCAATGAGAAATCCAGCCATGAAAGAGGGAAAGAGCACAAACGACCAAGATAGATGATGATGATGAAATGCTACGAAATAACAGCTCGTTTCCGTGATAGCATTGACCTCTGTGGTGTTTGTGCCGTGTGATTGCTGCCTGTCTTCCTGTCGTCTTACCTACAGTACCTGTCTTTCTACAGAAGAGGTCTATCTTCTGTCTGTCTAACTTTAATTAAAGAATTCCAGCTTTGTTCTTTAGAGACATCATGCAGAGTTAAAATTTCACAAATAATGACTCAATGTTTGACAACCAGGAACATGAAACGTGAAAATCTGGTGAATTTTATTAAGGTTGGTTTAACTTACAATGAGACAGGCGTGTAGAATCAAAGGAGATTTGTACATAACAGATACAACAGCCATGACCATTCACTACATTAGCTATTTCACAGCCCAAATTAAAGATGATATGTCAGACTTTGGGGATTTTCTCTGTCCTTCAGTGTGTTATATTGATTTCTGTGCATGATGAAAGTTTGCAAAGTTCTAAAAGACAGCTTGGTTATTCTTATTCACACATGAAACGATTCCTGAGACACATGAAATGTTTCGCATGTAAAACCCAAACTGTTTATCAATCATTGATTGACATAATAAAACACATTTGCATCATGTAAATAAAAATTAGCTGATCAGCAAAAACAAGGTTGGTAAAAATGAACAAGAAGTGCAGCGAGAATGTAGAGTTTTAGAAAAAATACTTTTGTCTTTTACTTAAATTTGACATTTTAAAAACTTTTTATATTAAATCCTTAAAAGAGTTTAGTATAAACATGGATAAAAAAGTTATAGAAATTGACAGTTTTCCTCTGTTCTGATGCAAAAAAAATAATAATTTAATGTTTTTTGGTTCAAAACCAGGACTTGTGTTGTCATTTTGACTACAGCAGACTTGGATATAAATAAAGTAAACTTTAAAAGTCACAGAATGTGGAAAGACCACGTTTATGTTGGAAAACTATTGACCTTTAAATCTGGCTGTGATGTTTAAAGCTGGTCTTTTGCACCTGCGACTGACATCATATTGTTCTGAATAAAACTTTGAATTTATGCACAAAAACTGGATAATTTGATTTCAAAACCTGTAAAACTGCTGGTGAAAGGTTCTTTTCTATTTGGATTTGGATCTATTTGAATGCATCATGTGTTTATTATATAATTTTTGTAGATCAGAGACAATATTTACAAACCAAAAACCATGAAATCTGTAACTGAGACTTGTCACTTGCTGTAAATCTGAATTTAAGATTGACTGCAGATGATTTTAAAGTTTTTTTTTTAAGATAATGTTGCTAAAAATAGATGCAGGCTAATCCCGTTAGATGGTACATTTTTGAGTTAATCTTTAGTCATATATAAAAGTATATTAAAACATGTTATTGCACAGAGTTAATATAGAGCCCATGTATTATTTTATTTATTTATGCAGAGAATAGGAAACTTTATTATCACTTCCACTCCCATTAGGCTGAACAGTGTTGTATAAACAGGTTAAGTTAGAGAAAAAGATTCGGCACGCAGAAAAAATTGAATTAGATTTAATTATGTTAGTTAAAAGAAAGAGCTACTCCAAACACGACAGCATCAGTGTGCTGTTTCATTGTCTGTTTTGGTTAGCATTTGTTGTTTTTCTTGAACTCTTACTGTTTATTCCACTTCTCATTATTAAGTTTTATCTGTATTTGTTTGTCTCATCGTCTCTCCGTGTATCTGTTTGGTCGTCTTTTGCCACCACACACACATAAACACACACTATTGTTTCTCTTTCAGTTATTTTATCTAACACCACTTCATCTTCATGCCTTATTGCTAAGCAAGGTCACAACATTAGTCTTCATGAGCTTCCCACTTTGTGTGTGTGTGTGTGTGTGTGAGAGAGAGAGAGAGAGAGAGAGGGTGGTGGGGGGCATTCAGTTACACACACACACACACACACACACCCGCTGGACCTTGTGCTCAACTATCAGTCTCCTTAATTCTCTCCCCCTCATCTCTGCTCATCCCCCTTTTCCCCTCCTTCTTGTTCTTCTCCATCTTCTTTTGTTACATCTCCCACATTTCTAATCTTTTCAGACTCCAGGCTCTTCCCTTCCTTTTCCTCGCTCTTTCTTTTTTCATTATGAACGATGTATAGCACTCGCACCTACAGGTGTGATGGATTTTCAGAAACGATATCATATCTAGTTACGGGGGCATATCGATCTGGAGGCCCCTGAAAATTGCACATGTGCCTTGTGCTGTTTATTCTGATGTGGGAAACGTAAATAGTCTGCCAATAGGTTGCGCTCTGCTGTTTGGCTTTTGTTTTTGTGGTGAAGGGATGTAATGAATTTCTTGTTTGAATATAAACTGGATTTATGGAGCAGGCACGTGTGTGAGTTATACGCTGAAGAAAAACAGCAGCGTTTAAGTTAAAGTTTGGCAAAGACTTTTAACTTTGACCTTGTCAGTTTAGAATTTACAGCTTTGAACATCTGCTGACATTTTTTAACACTGTAACACTTAATGTATCATATTTAATGTGTTTATTTTTATTGTAATCCCTCAACCTCTCTAACAGTTTTAGTATACTTTCCTCAAAAATCTGCTGTATTAAATCCTGGAAAAGCAGTAAGTTTATCATAATAATATGTGCTTTACACAATAAAATACACACTTGTTGTTCAATAAACAACAACTGAACATTTTCTGACTATTATTTCATTTATCAGGCTTTAAAGGTACAGTATGTAAGAATTAGACCTTGTTGTCAAATCTGAGTCCTGCAGATCATGTAGAAAAAAACACTCCGCTCTCAGCCACTCACCCCCTCCCGGATGTTTCTGTTGGGTTGCCAGTTCCAATGTTGATCCTCTTTTAGTTTCTTTTGTATTTGTTCAATATTTGGGAATATCTGACGGCCTATTTGTTCAGCGTTGAGTTTTCCTAAGTGCATTTGAACGCCCCATCACGTGCAGCTCGGCTGATCAGTTGGAAGGATGTGGTGGTTTCTTACTTTTTGCTGCTGGTCGTTGTGGAATTACAGCTGCTTGTGTTGAAGACTTGGCAGCCTTACAGACTCACATGTGATTCGTTATGGAACCAGGAAGTCTGGACGTGTAAATAATGATTCTGGTCTGGACTAGCTTTTTTAAAATGACCAAAACTAGAGACCACCCAGCCGACTGAGATCGAGATCTGTTACAATGTGACTTTATTTTCAACATCAGTGGGACATTAGACTGTTGTGTGAGTATTTCACTGTATAATTTTTACATATTGTACCTTTAAAAAGTGAATAAATGAACGGAAGTAAATATTTCTTGTTGTTTTTCTGTTGTTTGAACTGTTGAAACTTAAATTGTTGAAAAGTTTTCACATAATTTTTTTTTACAAATGACATTATTTTACCTACTTGTGAAACATAAACTGCTGTTACAGTCGAAAACAACATTTTTTACATCCTTTGGAAAGTAGGAGTAGATCAAGTGAGCTAGTTAAGTTCACACTTCTTGTATCAATAGTGTCATTCGGCTTTCTTTATAAACTCATGCTGGTATGAAAATCTGAGAACTGTATTTTAATTCAAAAACATGCAATTTTTAGTCAAAGTTTCTCCAGTAGACTAGAAACTTAGATGAAACGCAGCTATTGTCTGGATTTTCCCTCCAGTTTCGGGTCATCTCTGGTGAAATCATCAGCTGTTTCAGTTTTCTTTTCCTAATTGTAACAACTGAGCTTTTGAATTTGCAGTAGTTCTTTTTGTGCATCTGAACATTTTGTTCTGCACAGAAACGTCTACAGAGAGTCACAGCAACTGCGGCACTAAGATCCACACGCACGCCTGACAGAAAAAAAAAAGCATAAGCTGTTAGTCAAAATGTTGAAGTAATGAAGTGTTTCAGAAAGAGAACATCTTACTGTGGAACAGTCTGGTCTTAGCAGCTCAGATTCTAATATTGGTGCAGACTGCTTTTATGGATAATTTTGCATTTAGACATCACAGTGAAAACACAGGTGCAGTTCTTTTATGACTCATATAGTAACAACTGCCTTGTCATAGCACTTCCAACGATTTTCATTTCTGAGATGTCATTCCTTTCTGTATTTTTATGAAAGCATCTCTGAGATGTTCACAGAGTGTCGTCCAACCAATATTTGACACTAGGAATAAATAGTTCTAGTAATAAACACGAACGTCAGAATAAAGAATCTGGACGAGGTGTTATTCACTGGTTTAAAGGACATTTGTGAAATAACAGGGACTTTGTTTCAACTGTAAATGTTTTCCAGCAGCGTTGTTCTTTCTGTGTCTCTTTTCCTGTTTTCAGACTCACTGCATTTCCACCCTTGTTCCTTAAACTGTAGAGACTTTCAGAGAGTTCAGGCACCTTTGAGCCAGCTGCACCGGTACTTTCCTTCTACATTCAGCTTTAAAGTCTCGTGACGATTCTTCAGCAGAGTCTCGCCATAAAATAAGTGCTCCTGTTGTACTTTTTTATATATATATATCTGCTTGTCTGGTCTGCTTATTTCTAAATGGGGGATTAATCCTGGCACATGCGTAGTTGACGTTTTCAATCTGCGCATCCATAAATCTTTGGGCTGCACATTATCAGGGACACAAAGGACCCTCGCAGGCTGGAAAAGATTAAAAAATGTACATCCAACAAGCCTTGCACATGAGTGGAAGAATAAACCACACATTAAGTGTTAATGCACCAAAAGTATTTGAAAAGGATAATGATTTGGTTTAAAATGCAGCCATTAAGGTTATTAATTAAACTTGTTTAGAAAAATAAATGTCCTAATGAAGTCAAGGTGTGTGAATCATCATAAAAATTGGAGATAAATCTGAATTTCTAACATAATAAGAAAGATTTGGGCTCTTATTTTACATGTATATTGTCTTACAATCATTTTTTGCAGATCTATAGATAGAAGTGTCTGTGTTAGCTAATCTATACGCTGAGGAGAAATAACATTTGCATGCTGATTACATATCAACCACCAGATCTGGTTATCTGCATACGATCCCATTCATACTGCATCTGCTGCTCAACAAGCAGTTCCCATCTGCATCTCAAACCCGATGAGTTCTCCCCAAATGTCCAACTGTTGATCCGGTCACAGGAGCTATTTTTGCCTCCTCTCCCTCCACCAACTCCTCTTCCTCCTCCCTCTATCTTTCTCATGCTCTTTCAACTTCAAACATACAGAGAGAGGGGGATTCTGTCCCAACACATACTGAGTCCATATTTCCGTTTCATCTGCCTCCTGCCTCCTTATGCCTTCCAAACAAGTTTCCACTCTGCCAAGAACTCTCTTAAATTCAAATTTGTTTTATTGGCACAACAGGCAAGAAACCAGTGTTGCGGAAGTAAAGTACATCAGTTACAGACGAAGATTTTTATATTTCTGCTTCCATTTCCCTCGCAGCTTCTACATCTCATCACCTCCTGCTTTGGTTCAACCTAAATCTTCCTCGTACCTTCCGCAACTCCTCTGTCAGTTTTCATCCCATCTTCTTGTTTTCCTACCATGAAAATCTTTTTTCCACATTTTTTTTAATTCACCCTTTTTTTCTGCCTCTCCTCATCTCTCAGCTCTCTCTCGTTTTGTTTTACATTTCAGGCATTTAGACGACACCCTCACCAAAAGAGACCACCTCTTTTCTCCTTCCTCTCCCTCGCTCCCACACATGTCGCCTCCGTCCTCCCATCTGTTTCTGAAAATTCTCTCCAGCATCCTAATTATCCTTCGATTCCGACAGCTGATCTGGGTTCAGTGACTGCAGGCTTCCCCTTGATCATACTGTTCTCACTGATCTGAGAGCGTAAATTGATCCTGGATCAGTGCGCCGACTATGAAACGCTTCATAAACACACACCTCTGTCTGTTTAATCCACATTCCCCTCCTTCCTACCTCCTTTTCCTCATCTGTCCCTCGTTTCTCGCGTTCATACAGAAATTTATTTTAAAAAAAAAAGATCTTTCAGAGCACAAATGTATGCAAAATCAATGGAAAAATGCAAACAAAGCAAGATGAACCAAACTTTGCCCAAGGGCTGCAAACTGAAGCAAGCAGACGTTAGTTCCACTTGGAACTTGAGAGAAAAATGTTCCCAGCGGTGGATCAGCTTCGAGCAAGATGTCAATGAAATTCTGCGATGTAGTCGTTACAGTACAACAGCTAAAAACATCTAACAGGGATTCTGAGCCGAAACCACTGACCACTGGTGGTCCTGAAAAGCTAAATTACCTTGAAAAGGTCAAACTTGTTCCAGTTTCATCAAAATATATAATTCTGAACTGCAATTTTCTTCTTCTCTTTCCTCACCTTTTGAAAAAGATGAATCTGAGAAGATAATTATTATTTATGTCACTATCAGCCCGCTGTTTTTACATGTCCTCATGTCATCATATTAACTCGCTGCTCGTTTTATAAGTCAAAAGATCAGATTCATGTGGAGAAACGTGAGATGTTTTTACTGATGTCCCTTCATGTCCTGGGGTGTTTTGATCTGACTTTGATATGTGGAGTGGTGTGTTCAGTGCCCTTAATCATTTTAGCTTTATAAAGAACGAATCATGTAGTTCGTTCTTATCTATGCAAAAGGTTTGTAGCATTAATGTGTGTTTTATTTCTCCAGAATTCATTTGCAACTTATTAATTTAAATATTGTCAATATTATTATAATTATGATAAATCTTGGAGATGCAACAAGGTGAATTTTAGAGCTCAAATAAAGTGAGGTTTTATAAATTAATTACAATCAACATTGAGTAACATCATCTTAAAACCGTTTTAATAAAAAGGAATATAAGTTGATAATCAATTGATTGAAAAAAATGAAATAAAAAGAAGAAGAGTAAAAGACTTCACTTTTCTGCTGATGTGGAAAAACATCTAAAAAAAAACAAACTGTCGTCTGGTGAAAATAGTTGCTGCTGCAGTTTTACACACAAAAATTAAAATGTTTCAGAAATGAAATTAAACAGAAAATTACAGTAACGCAAATATGCAAAACTTCCATCGGTGTCTCTCATTCATCAAATCAATAAAGAATCAAATTTAATAGATGGAGATAAACATTTAACATCTGATCAGGACTCAGAGACCCAACAGGGATCTTTTTTAGAACTGATAAGGAAGAAATTCCCAGAATTTTTTTTACCCTCAAGTAAATTTAATGACATTAAAATCAAACACAAGTAATAAAAATGTTAAAATAAAGTTAGGAATCATTCAGTTTCTACTGTAACTATAAAGTTTTAATATATTTTTCTGTATTTCCCTCTGGAATGTGTCTGTAAGAGAGAAATCAAGTTATAATCTGCATGTGATCAACATATGAAATGTAAAACTTTTCAACAATTATCAGTATTTGTTCTAGATTCAGGACGTTCCCGTCCTGCTGAAAAAATCCCTCAAAATCCTGTAATCAGAATCACTGAAAGTAGCTGCATTAGCAGAAGACAAAGTGATTAAAGTTTTCAAGTCAGTTTGGTCGACTCTCAGCTGACTGCCACCCCCCCCCCCCCCCCCCCCCCCC
>SSNP01000011.1:4872947-4998236 GCA_006937955.1 Pachypanchax playfairii | reverse complement strand
CCCCCCCCCCCCCCCCCACACACACACACACGGATCTCAGCAGGAGCTTTTCTCTGAAAGATTGTCAGCAGAGTCTGAGCACCTTAAGAAGCTATTTTGCAAAGGTTAATGCAAAACAAAGAACGTGTCAAACCTTAATTCTGTTTCTGAAAAGAATAATTTCTTTTAGAAATTCAACCACATGGCATTTTGCTCACCGTATTATCTTAGAGGCAGAAGGTTTATTCACAATAAAAAAAAATCCCCATACTGTAAGTTCCTGATAGTTCAGCTGATTTTTAAGTATTTTGGCTTGTTGTAAATGTCAGTATTTTCTGGATACTTGTTACTTTGGAGTTGAGGATTTGTTCATGTCTTAAGACTTTCATTTCTTTTCTCATCAACACTTTGGATGAGAATATCAATAAAGGTCTCATATTTGTTAAAACTCTTTGAGAAGACGTTTATCTTAATTTAGCAGTAAGCAACAGTTTGTGAAAAAAAAAAAAAAACTTTCAAGCATTTTAAAGTAATTTACAGTTAAAATTTGGAGTTTTGTCCTCTAACTGACCATCATTCATGAATTAGTTGCTGTTTTGTTAGACAGATCTGAGTGAGTCACTCGAAAGAAAAAATAACCACCTGTCTTCTCATCTGTGTGACTCTCTGTGATGTAAACATTCAGGAGTTTACACTAAAATCAGCTGATATGAACCTCAGCTGTTTATAAAATAAGCAAATGAAAATGAGAAAAAAACACTGACGTTGATAAATGGACGCTTTTTAGAATATCACACATCTCTGGGTTTATCTCCTCGAATAGACTAAACTCTTTAAATTGTTCTTACATTAAGATAAATTAAGTTATTATTCATAAATCCATGCACTAAGTTATTGGATGGACCTATGAATATGCAAATGACTCCTCCTTGGTAAGAACACTGCAGCTGCTCATCTTCAATACTGTAAGATGAATCTGCAGTGAATTAATTCAGCTGCACATTTTCCAGGAAAAATCTAATTTTGGAGAGGAAGGGCATTTTTACAGAATCCACAGCAATTTGAAACATTTGATTCGAAGTTTATGTGAAGTATAATATCATAAACAACATTCTAATATGATGCTTTTTGCTAAAAAATAATCTGTCTTTTTTGCACATTAACAGGGTAAATGTTTCTGTTTCTAAGTTGAATTAGTTTTTTTATTTGTGTCCTTTTTGCCAAGACAAAAATGGTTCAGTCAGACGTCATGAGAATGAATTTGAGTCTTTTCTTTTCGTCAGAGTCTAAGACGTTCAGATTGCAGGTCTTGATGCTCAATTCTGATTTGTTTTGTGAGATCCGATCTTTTTGCAAGGTCGTTCATATTGCCAGTGAAATGTGACCTGAATGTAACTTGCTGTCTGAACGAAATGCGTCTTGAATGTGTCACATGTGCAGTAGAGGGAACAGTGACACACACACACACGTATTTAGTTTGGAGACTTTTTATTTTTCTTTGGCATTGAAGCCAGGTTCATTTAAACCCGTGATCTACCATTTCTTTGGAAATGTTTTCAAAAACCGTACGGTTCCGATAACATCCCTCGAGTTTGGCCTGAACAGAGCTGTTTCCCAAAATATTAATTAACTCAGACATTTCGGTTTCTCGTCGTTCTGTTCTCAGAGTCGTACGCAATCATTGTTGTCACTCCCGCCTCCTCGACGCAGAATAGTCACATATGTCATGTATTGATGACGTACAGGTCGGATGGAAGCGACTTGGTGGTTCAGACTGAAGTCGCATGCCAAAAAATCGGACACGTATCGGATTTAGAACCACATGCTGTAGTAACCTGGGTCGCACTTGAAAAAATCGGATCTGTGTCTGATACAGGTCAAAAATCAGATTTGGGTCACTTCAGCCTGCAGTCTGAATGTAGCCGAAATGCAAAGATGTGCGACATGTTTAAAACCAGGGAATCATTTTCCTCCAAAACTGTAAAAGAAA
This sequence comes from Pachypanchax playfairii, assembly GCA_006937955.1. Lineage (NCBI taxonomy): Eukaryota > Metazoa > Chordata > Actinopteri > Cyprinodontiformes > Aplocheilidae > Pachypanchax > Pachypanchax playfairii. The sequence continues at coordinate 4,996,267 of SSNP01000011.1, read as the reverse complement.
AAAATCAGTCACAAACTTGACTCACAGAAGAGACAGTTCATAAGATACTCAGAGTTATTTCCTGTAAGTGATTTATCGAATGAAACACCCTTTAGTTGACCAGCAGCTGGTCCTTAATCTATTTATTTCATGTTTAGTGGATATTCGGTTTGATTTTTTGAACCCATGAGTGAATTACTCGGACAAATCTTTAAAACATTTTGACACCAAACTGGTATTTTCCAGCTCAACGAATCAGGAGAAAATTAATTTTGTTTGAGGCCTGTCTGAGTATTAGCAGCACATTCCCACGAGATGTAGTGATGCAAATACCTCTTAGCAATGAAGGAGCTACATATGTTTCACACATATTTCCAGATCTGTGAGCATTTTGATATTCGTTCACTTTAAAACTTCTCTCATCAATAAAATCATGCCGGAAAAGGGAAAATGCACTTTTCTGTCATTTGTTATGAATGAAACTGGCTTATAAAATATACAGTGTTTCATCTCTAAGGTAGAAATGCTGAGTCATGAAATTAACATGTTTACATTAGGTTTATCAGTAAAAAGTTATTGAGATCTGCTTGTTATTGGTCTCAGTTTGGTGATAACATTCACACACACAGTAAAATCAAAACACAGAGTAGGAAATCTTCCTAGTTAAAAATGTGTTGCAGTTTTTTTTTTTAAGCAGTTTCATGGTTCAGCGTATCAGCACAAACTCACAAAGGTCATAAGTGCCAAAATGTCAAATCTTTGAATACAAAATGAGAACCCCCCACTTTCCTTCTTCAAAGAATAGAAGAAGGCAGCAATTAGACTGAAACAGTGCTTCTCATTGTGCGTCTGCGCCATTCTCTTTTCTTTTCTTTGAGTAAAATGCAAAATGACAATCCCACAGCGAACGTTTTCCAATGCTTACTTCATTAACCTCAAAAATGTAATTTCTCTCTTTTTTTTTTTTAACTCTGAATTCTCTTTGTGTTTTTTTTTTTCTTGTTCTACTCACTCTCATCTTCATCATGATTATTTTAAGGACACATGAAAAATGAAAGTCTACATAATTCAAACTGCTGAAAAGCCATCGTTGGAGTGAAAGATTGAAGACGTCTCTCCTCTGCAGTCTTTCAGTTCTCTTACAGATGTTAATGCACTCTCCAGAGACTCTTTTTCCAGACGCTGGGAAAACTTTGACTGATGTGATGTGGATCAATAGTTTTCAGAAAATGTCAAAAAAAAAAAAAAACAAACCTCTCATCCCCTGCATTCCAAAAAGCTTGTCATAACTAGTCAATTTGGTTTTTTTTAAAGGATTCACTGACATTTTACAATCAATTTTTACTCTTTTTCTCTCCTATTATGAGGTAAACATTATAAACTTTAAAACTGGTTGGCGTGATGAGAATTCTGAAGCTACAGTGAGTTACAGTCGTCCCTACAGCTGGAGTCTGCTCGCTCCATCCTCCCTCAGAGAAACAGCCTTCCTGTCGAGTTTGTGAATCACCAGAGAGCCATTACCTTGTTAAATTGCACCAAAGCAGATGATAGCCTGTCTGATGTCTGCTGATACGCTTTTATGGAAAGGAAGGAAACTATATGACAAATAAATAAAATTATAGATGTAGTGGGAGCAAATAAAATAATTCAGGTAAGAAAATATGTTTGCAGATCTAAAAATTGCTTCACAGGGTAAAGTTATTGGCTGCATGTTGGAAATATGTGATGGGTAAATCTTCTATATCACTAAGATACCGATGGTTCAGGTGTGTTTTAGATTTGATTTGGAATCTTAAAATAAAGTTATGTTTTTATCTACCAGGTAAGTTTATTTTATTGTGTTTATTGCTTTGGAAAAGTTGGTGTTCCACATTTGTTTTGACTTCATTCGACAACATTTTTCTGTGTTCGCTGTTAGTTTCTTCATGCCAGGATGTAGTTTGCTGTGTGTCCACACCCGAACGTAATTCTGTTGATTACTCATGCTGGTATATAAACGTCTTTGTGTTCTCAGCTAACTGTGAGATTACTGTGTGTGTTTAGTCCTGGTACCTACTCCTTGTGTCAACTAGCTGCTTTGCTTCTTGATTTCTGTTTGTTTTCCGGATTTCCTTCTTAGCAGTGCCTTTTACTGATAAAGTTTTTTTTTGTTATTCTACTGCTGTTTGTGTTTGAATGCTACCTTATTCCCATTGTCACAAACATTAGTGCTCATATTTGTTTTTTTTTAACTCTGTATCATAAAGATTTAACCAAACAAACAGATATTAGTTAAGTTGAAAGTAATTGATAACTCCAGTAAAAAGTGTCTGATTTGTTCTTTTTAAGTTGGTGAAAACTGAATTTTTGAGCAACTTTGTTTTCAGGTTGGAATGATTTTTTTACTGTTTTGCTCTTTAAATCCCTCTGAGATGCTGTTAGTTTCATTATTTAAACTCATTTATGGAAGTAAAGTGCTGCAAATCACTCTGATGTAAAATTTGTCAAGAGTTTAGTGAAATGTACTGCCATAAGTCATAAATATTATTAAAAATACAGATGTTAAGGATAAGGCGAGATCTGGGTTTGCTTTGATGCACTTCAGTGGGCTCGTTAGTTAATGGTTAATCAGCTCATTTATTAGATCATTAAAGTCTCTTTAAAATGGAATGGAATAAACTTCAACTAAAACTAAAAGAAAACTTTGTTCAACACAAATTTAAAGTATAAGCCACTCCATCTTTCTGTATGTCAGACTAAATAAGATTTATTTTGGAAAAACAAGAAACTCAAGCTCTGATTTCTCTGTTTTGTCTTTTACTTTCAGTCTGAAATTTGGTTACTCTGTTCTGACACTCGGATCTCGTGTGGGAGGATTTGATTTGCTACAATCAGTCAACAACTTTTGAGCAGAAAGTTTAGTGGAGGCGGCACGATGGTGCACTAATTAGTGTTGTCTCCTTACAGCAAGTAGGTCCTGGGTTTGAATCTCAGCCCGGATCGTTCTGTAAAGTTGAGATTCCTTGGACACTCTGGTTTCCTCCCCCAAAACCAGGGGTGTGTCTAGAAAAATATATTTTTTGGGGGTTAAAGGGGGGGCAGGTAGGGGCACAGATTTCCAAAAGGGCGGTACAGGTACTAAATGGGCCCATAACCTTAAAAAATCAAGTTTTTACAGAATTATAGACCTTTTATCATAATTTAAGTGTCTCCCATTAACCAAAATGAAATAAAAATCAGCCAAAGCACAATGTCAATTGTTCATTACATTCATCATTTGATTTGATTAATGTAAAAGTATTGATTTAATTTGATTGTCTCAGCTTGGGGGTGGCTCGTGCCTGCCTGGGTCACTCTTCTGCCAAAAACATGCATGTTAGCTTACATGGAGGTTCTACATGTGAGTGTGGGGGTATGGTTACTTGTCTGGAGTATCTCTGTGTGGCCTGTAAGGGACTGGACCCACCTCCAAACCCCTGGCTTGACTCTTAGTAACAATATCGTTTCTATAGGACATGTGCAACAGTAGTAAACAATGTGGAGGTTGTAAAAACTAAACATACAAACAAAAAGAAAAGAATAAACTTGTATTTCTGTTTTTCATCTCCTGCTTCAAGACACCTGCTAAAACTGCTGACGAATCTGCTTCTTCAGCTGTTCCAGAACAAACATTTCAGAGCTCAGAAAGGAAGAACCATCTCCTGCAGATGCATCAGCTGGGCTGAGATGATAAATGGATGAGGTTTTACAATGAAAACATTTTAAAAGTTAATGGTAATTTTTTTAAATGAACAACATTCTGATAAAATGCTTATTCATTTTTTTAAAGTTCTGACTTTCAAATCCTTTTGGTTCTTTTAAATATTTTTTTTCTCACTGCTTTGGAAAAGGACACCATTTCAAATAAAAACTAAGTATAAGATAATCTGAAAAATTTAAAAACTCACTCATCTTCACCTGAAATATGTTGAAAGTCTTTTTAAATCTTCTGATAAACTTACTCTACTGCCTTTAGTTCACATTACCATTATGTAAAATAGGAGAACATTATGGGGGTTTAGTGAGCTATTTTTAGGATTTACTGTTGTAAGATGAGTATTGGACAATTTTCCCAAACGTAGCTCATTGTATTAAATCTATATTAGAGTTTTTCTACATTATTTTTTATCATCAGTCAAAAGCAAAATAAGCATTTTTTTTTTTTTTTACTTTCAGATTCTCCTTACTCACATCATGTTCGTCTCTTTGTTTCAGCGTCTCTGTCTCGCTTCTCATCCTGGTTGTTCATCATTAATGTAGGAACCCATCTGTTTTCGTCCTTTCCCAGCTGTCTAATCTCCTCTTTTTTCATCTCATCTACAAATCCATCCAATCACACTTGTTTCCTCCGGGGTATCTATGGGTCCTTAAAAGGGTCTTAAAATAAATTATCTAAAATTAAGGCCTTAAAAAGTATTAAAGCGTTCTGCATGGGCCCCAATGATCAGATCATTCATTTCTTCCAGGGAGTGACACTTTTTGTGCACAAAATTCAGATTAATGCAAGACAGGATTAGCTTAAAAAGCTTTCTTTTTTGGTCATTGCATCTGCTTTAATAAACTCAGCTGGGCTTTATGTCCCTTAACAATTAATTTCCTGTTTTGCTTCGTCTTTATCTCAGCAGTTATAGTTGCAGAACTCTCATTAGCTCTGCTCCAGTGGAACCAGACTGGTTTCATCTGGTTTCTTCTTTTAACTATTTTTTTATCATTTTGTCTTTTTAATCACTCTCGTGTATCTTTAAAAAGTCTTCTTAAATGTGACTGCATGCTGTGCCACTCTCTCTCTGAGCCGCGTCTCATCTGTAGAAAGCAGGGTTAAATTTAACTGATATCAAAGGCTTTGTTTGCCTAATAAAAGTCGGGTTTTTGACCTGCCATGGAGAATTAGATTGAATTGATGGGACCCTGTGATTATACTGGCAAGATCAACATTTCATATGGCATAGCACTGGCTAAGACATTTCATCATATTTCACAATATTTGAGGATAAAAGGACTTTTATTATCAAATAAATCCAAGGTCTCTTTCACCGCGTCTTTTCCTGCTTTATTTTACCTTTTCTCTCTAATATCATCTTGGTTTTATCATTTTTTTCCCCTCTTTTCTCCTGTTCATATGTTAAGATCTATTTAATAACCTGGTACTTTCCAACTGCAATGATTTTTCATTATTATTATAGAAATCCAGCGATACATTTCCAATTACTATAAAAAGTAAAATAATCGTGCATCCTGCAGTTCATGATTATCCCTTTTTCTGCTTAGTCTTTTTCAGTTTTTACTCTGCAGTGTGGTGAACATCACTGTGAGGAATTCTCCACTTCGGTTTCTTCTTCTATCATTTACCAGTCTGTTCAGTCCACTCCTCACCCCCACCCTGCTCTAAAGTCTGATGCACGCTGGGTTGTGCTGAAATGCGAGGGTGAGGATTTCTGATTTCTCTCTTTCTCTGTCTTCTTCAACTGCTCTTCAATCAACTCTCTTATCTTTCCTTTTCGTTTTTGCTCTGGTATCTCCTTCTTATTCTTACCCCTCTGTGTCCTGCTGTCTCGGCTTTGAGACAAGATGTCTGGGCTCTGCTGCTCACACCAGCTGAACTGACTCACTGCTCTGTCTCAATCTATCATTTCTTAAGTGGAACAAAGAAGAATTTACAGTTTAACTTTTTACCCTCATGCCTTGGTTTTTAGAGTCATCATTTCATTTAACCTTCCTAATGTGTTTGATCCTTCTTTCATCTATTCCCCCTTTCAAAGATTATAATTTACCACCAAGCACGAGTCTTTGAGCCGTCGTGTCTGGAAGACAGCAGAGCTTTAAGCTTAAAAAATAAAAAACTCTTTGCATCCATCTTCCAAATAACAGTTTTTTGAAAAAAATCAAATAAAAAAACAATTGCATTGATCATTACCTTTAGGATTAGCATGAACTTAAATTACAATTTGAGGTTTATAAGAATTATGATCAAACTGTGCTGAGAAATAAAACCTTTTGCAGCTCATTCTTCAGATTTTAGAGCCAACTTTTATTTTTTAGTCTGGTCAGTTCGGTACTGTGTTTTTAGACAAACATTTAAAATTTTGACAGTTTTTTTTTGTTGCCCAGCACTAAACAACAAACAGACCAAGATAAAGTGTCAGATGTGACCTTAAAGAGACAACTAACAAGGTAAAGGAAAATCTGCTACAGACTCAAATTTATATAGTTAAAAATGACGAGAAATATACAAAAATAAAAAAATACTCAAATATAGAAGCATTAATGATATTTGCTAATAAATACCAGCAAATTGTAAAAGTGGTTTATGTTTTATTAATTTATTTATTTAGTTTATGTCTTTGTATGTCATATTTCTTCTGTTGTGCATATACATATGAACAACATCACAGCGAACAGAAACATATTGTATATAAACAACATTGTGCAAGATGAGTCTCGGATAAATAAATTATCTTTAAGACTTGAACCCGGGAAAGTTCTGTTTACATTCACTGAGGTTTTTCCATTTTAATGTTCCATTTTTATGTTTCTGACTTTAGGAAACGACTAATTAATTAGGGAAAAGGGAAGAAGTAGCTCCTTCCACAACATTAACCACACCTTGGAGAAAATGTTTCTGAAGTGATGCAGACGAACCAAAATCCCAATAACAAGCTGCATAAAAAGGAATATTTGCAAAAATAATCTATATTTTAAAAGACGGACTCTTATAAAACACAAACATTAAAGTAAACCCTTTTTCCTCTCCTCATCTTTCTGCATCATCCCTTTAAGAAGATCATCTTGCTTTGCTTTTTCTTTCTGCCCTTTAAAGAGAAGAACAGGTTCAATAGATGAAGTCTGTCTCTCTCTTTTCTTCCTTCTATATTAAATCTGCTTTTTTTTTTTAGATGCTGTGCTTGTTTGTACACTGATGTGGGAAGCATCATCTACCTATTGCTCTTTTCTTCTCCTTATATTTTGGTTTTCCCGACTGCCTCCTCCAGCACTTATCTCAATTCCCTTCAAAGTAGAGGTCAGACTTTAAACGTAGTATCATAGCACGAGAAGCTTCACTTTCTATTTCTCTCAACTGCAGTTGAAGTTCCTGCTGGAGTAACAACTTGCTGGTCTCTCAATTTGTCCCTCCTCCCTCCCTCCATCATTCTCTATCGCTTCTCTCTGTTTCCCAAATTGTCTGTTGCAACAGTGTTGGCACTCTGCGGTGAAACTTCTCAGTCTGCAGTCAGTTCTGTCTTCTCCATTCTCTACTCTTTCATTCGATTGCTTGACTTCCGCATATGGGAGTCTCTCTATCTCGCTCATCCTCAAATTTTCAAACAATCCAATCACTTCTTCCATCCATCTGTACCCTTCTCTCCTCTTTTTTTTTGTTTCTAGTCATCACGTCTGTTGTGCGATGCTAAATCCCAGAAAATGAACAGACAACAAAAGTTTGACCCTTTTAGCTTCATTTGAATTTATTCATCTTTATGTTTTGTGATGTGATTTTTTTCAATGATGGTTGAAATGAAAAGAAACTGAATAAAAAGCTGAATCACCTACTTGTTAAGCACTCAGCTTGCACTAAATGGTTTATCATAAAGCTGACACAGTTAATCTTTGAGAGTGGCTTTTATAATTGGACACATTGATGCACTTTAATTCATCAGACTCTCTGATTGTTTTTTCTTGTACTTTTTGTTGCATTTATTGAGCACTTCTAGCTCCGTGTAACACTTAAAAACATCCTGTTTACTTTCTCGGTTGCTTGATGTTTTTCTTCGGAGCTTTTTAGCTTCAACAAAGCTTTTGACCCTTTATGGTTTAAAGTGATTATTGGGGTCTTGTTGAACAACAGTGCAGCAGCAAACATCTTAATTGCAAATCTGTTGCCTGGAATTACATTTATGTGGAAATAGTGAGAAAGAGTACTAATGCTTTTTCTTCAAGAATAGGGCAGAATCCATTGATATATTTTTAATTCATACATTTTCTTCATATGTCCCTTTTTCACAGACGTGAGCTGCAAGAGTCTAAAGCAAGAAACACCACCATTTTGTATTATTTATTTCTAAAAACGTCTCAGTGATAATGTGCATCTGGCTGTGAGAGTTACAGGAAATGGACAGCACTTACGAGGGGAGGCGGGATTTTAGGTAAACCGAGCGTTTTACTTCCTGGTCAAAGAATAACTCAAGAATATAAGTTATATTTAAGGACAAATGAAGACTATATAACACCAACAATAACATTCTTAAACATAAATGTGTCTATCCCAGATGTTAAAAGCTGTAAAAAAGCAGGATAAAGGACATTAAAAGCTTTGTGTTGGTAGAAAATGCAGCTATTTTGCACAAATAACAACAATGACAGTTTCCTGAAAGGTTGTTGGTGACAAATTATGAAGTGCATTCACAAGACAAGTTCTGAACTAAACCGAACTCGCTTTTTGTATTTTGAACACATTTGAAAAATTCACACAAGTTTTCTTTCAGAATATTCAGAGTCATTGCAGGTGTCTGAAAAATGTCCAGAACTCTTCTCAGTTTGGTTTTCATTAGTAAAAACAAAAAATGTTTAAAGCTTTTTTTTTAAAACTTGTCCAAAGAAGACAATCTGAAATTCAGGGCATGACAAACATGTGAATAAAAAAGATTAATTAAAATTATGGCATATACATAAATGTCACATGTTGTAGTTTCAACATATGTAAAAGTCTTATAAGTACCAATTTAACGGGATTCCAACCAAAAATTTGGACCATTTTTCTACCATTTCATAACTAATCACTAACAGTTGCAGCCCAGTAAGAGCTTCCCCTTAGAGTTTGTACATGCTGCAAATACTTGAGAGTATTTTACAAAATAATGATGAACAAGCCTTTTTTCTTTTCTCCCATCTGGTTTTATGGAGTTTGATTTGACCAACTGTGTCCAAATTATTGAATTGACTAGCTGAAATAGCCAGTTGTATGAGGTTACAGACAGATTGTTCATTCAATCAGCTGTCAAGTATTATTTTGAAACTGCCTGCCCATTTCCAAACATTTGTGAGAATCAACTACACAGATGGTCGTCTGTAGTAACAATCCATCTGGCTTGTTACGTTATCTGATCAATGCAGCTAAAATAAAGGCGGCCAGTTGCTTGAAACACAAGAAAAAAACAGCAATCTGTTGGAACGTTGACCCCTGAGCAGACTGACCTCTGCAAATTTGATTAAATAAAAAAAAGAAAAAAACTATTTTTCACTTATGTTTCATAAATCAGAAGCATAATTTAGTGTGGATGAGCTGTGAATGTTAATTGTTAACCACTCAAATAAAAAAAAATCTATAATATGTTTTTTCTCTTTCAGACACACTGCTGTGTCAGATAAATAAGAAAAAAGTAACCCTTTAGAGGCTTGTTGCAACATGCAAAGTGTATTTGTCTCTTTTAAACCTATTTTGCAAGATGTTGATGGTAATCACTTCTCTCTGCTTCTCACCTCTCTTCTCTCCAAAGTACAGAGTCTGTTGTGCAGTGTTGGACCACTGCAGTGAGGAGTTGTCACTCTCCGCCACTCGGCAGGTCAGTGTCACTGTGCCTCCGACAGGCACCGTCTCATCTGAGGTCACAGGCTGCAAGGGGTCATCGTCTAGGTAACAGCAGAGAGAGAAGAAATGTTAAAAGACCAGAGTAAGTGGATGCAAAAGAAACAAGTCAGACAAACACTTGGCTTAACAAAAGCAAAAACAGTATCACACACCAGGCCTCAAATCAGATAAACCCACAAACTATGTTACTCACCTCCCACCCTTTCTTTCTCTCCATCTCCCCCCCCCCCCCCCCCCCCCCCCCCCCGCCCAGCTCTTTCTCTGCTTGTCAGATTATCTATACATCTCTATCTGTCTTTTCTGAGAGCACAGACACAATGTGCACACACACTGACATCTTGTCAGAGACACAAAAAAAGCTGACAAATGGTTATCTGGTTGTATGTCTTCAAGGCCAATGTAAGAGCAATGAGTCAGTAGGAACACTGGCATCCACAGACTGAACAACCTGAGGGACTTGCAATGATGGAGAGACAATCTCGACAGGTCAGAGCAACGACAGCACTAGCTTGTACCTCCTTATGGTTTGGTCACCTGTTTTTATCAATAATGCTGTTGGTTTTTAACGTCATGCATATGCGTCAGCGACTATAGAAGGAGCTCACATGGACTGGGTATTATGGAAATGAGCAGGTCAGAGGAAAAGGGAATGAGAATACAAATGACCCATCATAATGAGGGGATTCTGAGGGCTGTAACCGAAGCTGGAAAACCACTGATGAGTGAACTGTCTGGGTGTATAGCGGTATTCAAATTGGCTCAAATTATGGTATTTAACAGTGCTCCCTTGATAACGGGTGATGGTGCAGGCTAATTCTACACCACATTCACGGAGGCTGGCAAATGATTTTGTGAATCGGAGCAGGGGATGTTAGTAAAATATGCAGCCCCTCGTTATGGTGAGTAATGACGAACATAAGCGGTGCTGCGCTTTCCGCCATGTTTACTTCTGAGGCCTTGAGTGCACTGCTCTCTTCAAAACACGCCGGTGCTCGTTCAACCTAATCTCAAGCAAAACAAAAATATGACATTAACTGACAAAAAGACCAAGCCAATGGAGGAAGCGTCTCATAAGAGGATCTGCCTCAAGCGGTCTTCTCACCCCTAAAATACAGCGTGTATAAATAGTTTAATTGGAACTAAATTGTCAAGCAGGAGACAGGTTTATATACAGCGTGGGGTGTTATCGCATTCATGCACGGATGGTGCAATTGATTTTTTTTTTTCATAAAGGAAAGACACCTGGTTAAATTTGCTTCAGCAGAATTCCCATCAAGACATGCAGAGGGGAGGGAGGGGATAGCGAAGGGAGGATGCAGAAGAGGAGGTGAGAAAACTAACTCCATGTAGCATCAAAAACACACATTTGCAGAACATGAGCTGAGAGCAGTCTGCAAGAACTACCGACATCTTTTAAAGATAGAAGACTGGTTCAGCATCAGAACACATCAATTATTAGAAAAGGAGAAAAAAAAACACTTTGGCTTCGCCTTTAGCTGTGAGGATTGAGAGCGATAACAGCTCTCAAGGTATGGCTGCTTCTTACCAGCAGGATTCAAAAGACACTCTGGCTGCACAAGCCCAGCATGTCAGGAAGTCACTGCTTTGCCCTCTCTAGCATTTTAATGCAGGTCTGACCTTGTGGTTGGTCTAACTAAATACAACGATGGCTAAGGGCTGAATCTGTGGTCAAGTGCACGGTGGATTAGTGTCTCCTTTAATAGCATCTTGGGCTAATTCTTGTGGCTGATCGTTTGAGCTGCTCTACTTGGCATGAACATTTTGAGCAAACTGTCCCGGGACATCAAACCAACAACAAGAAGCGTGCAGAAGTTTAAAACTCATGTTGTGTCACAGTGCTCAAACAGGACAATCTATGTGTGACGTTTATGCAGGTGAAGCAAAATCGGTGGTCAATTAGTAACATGAAATAAGCTTTTTGAGGAGAAAACATAATAAAGGATCATTAACATAAGTATATTCTCCCCATTCATCCTTCTTATCAGTGTATATAAAAAATTGAGTAAGTGTAAAACTAGAAATATGATTTTTGTCTGCGTATAAATTAAACCAAGCAGATATGCATACTTGTTTTATATGGGTCAAAGCTGAACTTAAATTAAATTATTTGTGAGAAGTTATTTGTAGAAAATATAAAGGTTGAAACATGATACAGCAGCTTGCATCTGTTATTCTTTATAATAGGATTTGCAGTGGAATGAAAACAGGCCAGAGAGGTTTCTGAGTGCTGCAAATCACTGACAAAGCTATAATTCCTATTAGTCTGCACATAGCCTCATCTGCAGGGTGGAGCTTTGGAGGCTGAGCCAAAGCACAGCAGAGAGGGAGGAGGAGGACCTTCTTTCCAAATGTACTAAATCTGCATTTCAAGGATTTTATTTATCATTTTCTTCTATTCTCTCTAAAATGGGATTTTTTTTTCAGGCTCATCATTAGAGACGATGATAGGAAATTAAAAAACAGGATGTTTTCTAACCTACTAGGATTACGATGAACAGAATGACTGAGTATCTTCACCAGCTTACAGTGAAAAAAAGAAATATTAGCTCATCATTTATACCTCGTCTCCCTGCCCAATCATGTGGTTTTATTCCTCTCAAATTGTATGTGATTCAAGTGATTTAAAACATTCAGGCTTGATGTGCCATATCAACCAAACATAATGTAGGTATTTTGAACATTTCAACGGGAATGCAGGATATTTTTCTGTAAATATGTATGAACCTGAAGGGAACGACCGTTTTCTATTGCGATGTGGGGATTTAAGCAGCAACTTATTTTATATTTCTATAGATAATCTGTAAAGTTCAGCCACGTTTTTTAAATCACAAGCAGGTGTTCGAGCTCTACTGATGTCTAAAACACATTTAAGGCTGTCTCAGCAGCTAATTGGAAGAATGAAAATCTGAAAGCAGCACGTGCATCTTGTTCATTCCAGTGCTGTATTTTCAAACAAAACATTTCAGGTTCAGCTGCAGTGGCACTTATAGCCAACAGATCTTGTCACACAACCCTGGTGTCACTTAATGCATGCTAATAAATAAAAGTTAATCTCACTTAGAAGACCCATAGGACTTGAAATGATTTAATGATGATGAAATGGCCTTTCTGCATCCTCAATCTGAAGGTCTATTAATGCATACAAATTATTTAGAAGTTGTACAGTGTGAGGGCACGAGTACTTTTTTTTTTTGACCTATCAGTCAAAAATTAATCAAAGAAAAGTTTGGCTTAATTAAATTTGAGCACTTTGTGGATGAAATTGAATGTTGATAGGATAATTTATTAAACACTAAACAATATTTCCAATGATCTCAGGCCTTTAATAGATGAGATGGGTGGAGTTGGCGGCACTGAAGATAATAGCAGATGCAGAGATTTTGAAATAAATTAAAAAGTTTTTGTGGTTTGCAAAAGTTATGATGCATTGTAATGTGGTGCACCCAACCCCATCCACTGATGGAAACTCCTTCCCACAAGCATTAGAGTGGGTTGACCCTATAAGCCTTCGGTACAAATTCAGCTGTTCTTATTTATCTTTGAAACTCCTGAACAACAAAGTTAAAGGAGTGGAGGGGAGTTCAGCCAGAGTTTAAATGGTTAAGTTAGGTTAAACTCTCAGGCTGCAAAAATGAAAGGCACGACCTATCTATCCTTTGCAGACGTTAAAGTTAAACACTGTGGCTTCTTTCTTCTCTCCTCACATCCCACTTCTTCATCTCCAACCAGTGCTGTAAGCCAGAGGAAGACACGGGTATTTAAAGCAACACAATTTACACTCTCCCTAGCCAGTAACAAGATGAGAGAACGCAGAAGTAGAAGGCTGACTGGGATATCAAATCAAACGGAGGGGGTAGAGAGAGTGAGATGGCTAAGAGTATGCAGAGGAGGCTGGGTGGCAAAACGAGGTGGGAAACTGGGAGCGTGTGAAAAGAGAGGGAGGGGAAAAGAAGCTACTGAGACCACAGAGCAAACGAAAGAAGCTCGAGGGCTCTTCAGTAATTAAAAACAGATAGAAAAACATGGACAACTTTCTTATTTAAAAAGATTGTTTTCTCTCTGAAAGTTAGATGTGAGCAATAAAAAGACAGTTTCTATCTTAAAGCCCTGCTTGTTTATTTTATTCACCACCAGAAAAACAACTCATACTGTGTCTGTGACTATTACTTGTTTTTATATCACAGAAATGTAGAAGAAAACCAAAAGTACAAAGTTTTTCAACTGATTATACTATTGAACATTTTAAACAACTTATGAAGATCTTAATATCCAAAACATGTAGAATCATGTAAGAGATAACAGTTTTTATTGTCATCAGATATGTAGGCATTTTATATTAACATGGATAAGCACAGCCGTCGTTAAGTGGTCGCTAAAATGTCACAGAAATTTTGCAAAGTTTGTTCACTCTTGCACATTTTTGTGCATAAACATAAATATGTTGGGAGGTACCACATGATTTCATTTTGTCCATCAGTAATATATACTGCACATCCATTAGTTTATTCCATCCACAAACACAAACATATCCAATATCCAACATATTCAATTTGGGGAAAAAACTAAATATGTTTCACTGATGTTTTAGCAGCTACTTTCTTGACATATGAAATCTTATTAGACTCTACGTGCAGCTTTTTAATTTACTTTAATTTTCAAAAACTGTGTACAGCAGTACAGCAGAAAAGTATTGTATAATATTAATTTTAAAACTATTTTAGATGCAAATGATCCAACTTAACTTCCATGTTTTAATCAGAGTTTTGGAGTGTGACAAGTAAAATAAACTTTTAGATTTTTTTATTTTTATTTTTGAAATCTGCATTTGTTCTGATGAATGACGTGTTCAGTTGGAGTTACCCCTCCTTTACACTGGACGCGTCAGCGGGGCGTATAGTGTTTTTGCTCGCAAAAGCGGCCGCGTGTCTCTTTTCACCGGTTTCAGACACGTTTCTTTTGCGAATGCGTTCCATCCAGCTGGTCTGGGGAGATCACAAAATCACGGGAGAACTGCGACATCACACGTAATTTCATTAGTACACAAAACACAAGAAGGTATGTGGTTTATTTTCACACAACCGGATTCAAACCCGTCACAGGTAATGCATTTTTTCATAGTAAAGCAAACGGAAATCTGCATGTGTCCTTTTATTTTGAAACTTCTGGGTACTAATGCCTGTTTTCCTGTCCGGTCCAAACTAAACTGCTGAGCTTGATATGTTTTAGAAGCGTACTGCGTAAATGAGGGGTTAAGTTAGGGTTCAGTTATGTATAAATCCAGATTCAAAGTTATTTGGGCTACAATCTCTAGAACAACAAAGTAAAGTCCACAACTTTAATCATCATATATAATATAATCATCATTTTGTAACTTTGCCTGCAGATGTCACTAAATTATACACATTACTCCTTTCAGCCAAATTGTTTTAAAGCTAAAAGGATTGAAAAGTTAATGAATGAAGGAAAAAACAACTGAACCTTCTTTGACATATTATCCTTCCTCTTAACACGACTTTCTAAAAAAAACTGATGAGATGGGAAAATGACAAATAACAAACAAAAATTGCAGCATCTTAGAAGGTTTTTCAACTGTAATTAACTTTTTCTTTAACTTTTTTACAGTTTTAGTTTTATATTCTTCTACGTTTTTTTCAGTTCATATTAAATGGGCTAAGAGAAATACAATGTTGATTTTCTCTATGTTTTGTTTGTCTAGTAGAATTAACAATAAAGTTGACTTTGACTTGACTTTGACTGTTTCGAGCAGTGTTCTGTAGGGAAAGTGCGTTTCAAAGCAACTGTTTTCTGATGTACAACACTTCGAGTAAACTAAAAGTGAAGCTGGTATTTGGGACAATATTAAAGCCCAAAACCAATTTAAGAAAAAGTCTTAAAGTCACAGAGCTGTAAGGTTAGAAGGATTTTTTTTTGTGCATGTTTAAGAACCAAATTCAAGGTTCCCTAATCTCACTTGGCAGTCCATATTTGGAGAAGCTGTGCCAAAGTACTAACTGGATAATTAAAAAAATCTTCGAGATTTTGCATTTGTTTTGATGAATCAGCTGAAATTTTTAAATTAAATTAAATGAGATTCACCAGCTGGTGACACAGACATTAGGATTCTATTTGTGTAGTCCTGTTTAATCACATATCTAAATACAATTTAGCAAAAAGTCTAAACTGTTTCTTTAACTAAGACAACTTCATTTTGTAATTATTTATTCATTGAATAAAAACATATAGAATATTTCCAACCACCTTGGGCACCTTACACATTGCACCCCCTTCTTTTTCCTCCCTCCATCTGTCTCCCTCCATCACTTCCCCCTCCTTCTCTCCATCTGCCCTGATCTCCTCCTCAGCTTCCTCCCATCCTCCCTCACCTCTTCGTCCTTCTGTCGATCCTCCTCCTCTGTTCCAAACCAACCCGTTGATTTCCTTCATCCCTTAATTCCTTCACTCCCTCCTTTTTTCAGTCTTCCCAGGGTGGCTTTGCAGTTGCTCCTAATTAACTTAGGTTAATGAACTTTATTTATTGTAATGCTGCTTTGTATGAGTGAGTGTGTATGTGTGAGGCGCTTTGCACATGGTTTGGGATTACTGTAGGTGTGTTCATGAGATTTTGATGTAATTTTATATTTATCAAAGGTGTTTCAGTGTTGGAATAGCTGCTGCTTTGCAGCAAGGCAATTATCTGACTGAGTGTCTTAGCTTGCATGTGTGTCTTTGTGCATGTCAGCGTGAGTGTGAAGCTTGAGAAGCTTATTATCAGAGTTGGTGAGGATTTGTTTCTATGCAGTTGTATTTGTTTTGCCAGGAGGAATTTATCTGTTTCTGCACATTTGTGGGGCAAAATATGTGTACCTGTGTGATTTATGGGATTGTTTTTATCTGCATGTGGCTGCAGACTTGTGTGCTTTTCCTTTTGTAGCTGCAGGGACTGGTGCATGACAGAAACACTCATGTGTCACGGTGCTGCGGATGCTGTGCACACTGGATGGGAAACCCAACCAGTTCTGTACCGTTTGATATGATACATCCCACTCATCCACTCACCAATACTGCAAGTATAACCCCCTCCCTCATCACTGTACATGTCCTCATAAAACATACATATGGAACACATACACATGTGTCGTGTATAAACAATGCTTAAAGACACACATAAATATCTAAGCATGTACTTAAAATATGTAAGATCCATTTAGAGACAGAGAGCAAAGTGCACAGAGAAACATACATGAACAAACACATCAAAACACATACAGAACAACCTCCCCCACACCACCCATCTACACCCAGCTGTCCCCTGACTATCGCCCATCCCCCTGGATGAGTCTGGGTCCGTATATATATATGAGTGTGTAGGTGTTTGTGCCCTTCTGCCCACCTCTACCATCCACTAATACACCTCCCTCACTTTTCCATTCTTTCCCACCTTCACAGCCCGTCTCATGGGCAAAAACATGCAAATTCAAATCCGATTCTCAAATTTACAAAGTGATAAAGGTAAAAACATTTTGCAATGTAAAACAGACTCGGTTGTTTTCACTGTTAGACAAACACTTCTTGTGAAGCGCAGAGTGAGGTGCAGCAAAAGGCTTTGTTTTCTGCTTGTTTTTCTTTTTTTTTAGCTCTACAGACTTTAATAGAGTGCTGCTTGTTGCAATTTCCATTCAGTTGTCCTGTCATTGAGCAATTTACTCACAATCTTTAAAGGATGTGGGTGGGGTGATTGAGGAAGGGGGGGAGGAATTGGAGTATTTGGGATTTAAGCACCCCTGCCTGCCGTTATAGCACAAACAAACTCCTTAACCTTTAGTTTTTAATCCATCCCGCCTTATTTTTGTGAAGGGTTTGCAGAGGATTTTAAGCTCCCACCTTCTCCAATCAAGTTCCCCCCTCAAACCACCTCCAGCACCCTGCCACCCCACCTTCCCTCTGCCGCCTGTCAAACATGGTTAGCTCAAAGCTCAGACCGTCTCGTTCTCATCCTCCGCTAGATTACTAGATTGCCCCCACCCCGAAGCCCCACATAAACACACAAACATGTAGACAGCACACCACCAGCATCACATCCCAGTAGAGTGTCTGCAGCAGCAGTGAGGCGCCAAGACGGCCGCCCCACCCTGCCACTGAAACAGCGCAATGAGAAAGAAAAGAGGAGCGTGGGGTGAGAGAAGGAGGGAGAGGGCTTTAGCTTGCAGAAAAGGGCAGCAGCATCACTGCTGACAAAAGAGAAAGAATAATGATTTGCCAAGAAGAGAAAGACGGAGTAAGTCAGGGAGGTAGGAGAACGATGGAGAAAAGCACAAGGGAAAACAGAGGGAAAGAAAATAAAAGAGGCAAGCAAAGAGTGAGAGGTGAACGAAGGACATGGCAAAAATAAGCATATATAGACAGATGAGAGCTTTGAGGAGATATGACAGGGTGACTTAGAATGGGCCAAAAAGACTGAAAAGGAAAAAAGAGAAAAAACAATGAGAGTAAAATGGAAGGAAATAGAGCACAGCAGAACGTGAGAAATAAAACGGACGAGAGGGTAAAGACATGCTGACATGGTGAGAAAAAGATTGAGCGAAACAATGTGACCTGATAAGACTTAAAGCGGGTCTTAATAATCAGTTCTTCCATCTTTAAAGGTCTAAATGGATCCAAGATGAGAGTTAACAATACTGGGGGTCCAATCACTCTTCCAAATTCAGGAAAAACAAAATCTAAAGTTAGCATCTTCTCATATTAGTTACATGATAAGTTCTACGTTTGCTTATTTGGACTGTGTTCATTGGTTACGCCAAACCACGACCAGTCAGCTGGTTAATTATTGTTTCCACCATATTTCGTCTTCACCATTGCAATATGTGCAGATTTTGCAAACACCAACAATGTGTAAACTATTTCACCCCAATTCTGGTAAAATTGTCAACAACTTCTAACCGATGGTCCGTATTTTTCTCCGATTCGTGTGGCCTTGTCTACGGTCATGTAAGATCGATCTGCAGAAAATTTTATGAGAAATAATACACACCGAGAAAACCTGAGGCTATGTTGAGCAAACAAGAAATGTGGGGTTTTTTTCAGTTTCAAGCAGGTTTGCGGTCGAGCCAGTCAGCACCAATAAAACGACATCGTGAAGAGGAAAAACCCAAGAGAACAACTTCATCTCACTCAGAATAAAACCTTCTCACTAATTACAAGTAGAAAGTTACTTGTACAAACCAAGATTATTTATTTATTTATTTATTGTCTATTCAAATGTAGCTGATTTGTACATGAAATGCAAGACATGATTGATTTAGTTACAAATCACACTGAAAGATATTCTAGCTTAATTTTCATGGCCAGTGTGTGAGCCCTGTCCCTGTTCTGTGTTTTGATGTGGGCTTTTGAGTTTTTTGATTAAGGTGCATATCTAGTTTTGGAGTTTAGTTTAGATTTAGGTTCGGTTATAGTATCATGTTTTTATGTTTAGTCAGTGTGTGTCTAGTGTTGACTTTGTATTTTGTCTTAGTCTATCAGTCACAGTTTCATATTTAGGATCTGTTTGTCTCTTCTGGTTTTAACAGTCTGTGTTCCATATATGGTCATGTCACTTCCTGTGCTTCACCTTTGTCTATTAGGTCTGCACCTGTGTCTTGTCTGGGTCCGGCACTACTTAAGGTTGTTTCTGTGTTCTGTTCAGTGCCGGACCGTTGTCTTCTGTTGTCTCTAGTCTCTAGTCTCCAGTCTCTAGTCTCTTGTCATAGTATTATAGTCTGTAGTTATCGTCACCGTTTGAAAATCTGGATTTACTGTGTTTTTTTCCCTCCTTGGTTTTTTCCTTTGGACTCCTGACGGCCTCCTCAAGTGAGTAGAGTGCTTTTTGTTTGATACTTTGATCTTTCATTTGTTACTTTGTCTTTTGAGCTTTTGACTTTGTGTTTGCGTTGATACTTTGAATTTTTGCATTTGTGTATTTTGATACTTTGGCCTAACCACCCCCTCGTTCTCCCACAGTGAGCATCTTATTTGTGTTTCGTTTTATTTCCCCTATCCTGGGTTTGTCTTTAATAAACTCTTTTATTTTGAAACTGCCACGCTCTGCTTTTGAGATCCACACATTCTTTGTAATTCATGACACAGTGTTAGTTAAACAACATCAATAAGTGAATAAAAACTGTAAAATTGGTGAGTAAAAATTAACATTAAAGATGGTTGAGTTTTTTTACCTGAAGACTTAAAACATTTTAGTAACATGAGATAAACTGTACAGCTGATAATATAATTTCCCTTTTTATTTACTCTCAAACATTTGATAATACAATCTAAGAAAATTTCCTGAAAAAAAGTTAATCACTAGCCTCTTGTTTGTTAAAGTAGTAGGTGTGTTTTCAGAGGGAACATCTATTTCTGCTAATGAGCAGCGTATCCTACTGCTGCCTTTTATTCTTTTGTATAGTTTCCAAAACCAACTAAATTCCATCTGACTAGTCAGCTGCTTTTTCTTAGATCTTTAATATCGAAGCAATCATTTCAGTGGTTCCTTCCTACTTATATTATAACAAAGTTCAAACCACTTTGGTAATTTTGTTCCGTTTTTTTAACAGCTGTGCCAACTGAGTTTTTTCTCAAAATAAAATAAAATGGCCAAAATTGAGTGAGTGGCACAGGAAGAAAGATGAGGAGCTCTTTTCTGCACCAGTAAGCAAGCACACTTCCAAAAATCTTCAACCATCAAAAATCATCATCTGATAACAAAGAGGAAAACCAGTTTTTATCTCTCCATCTGTACCCACACACACGCAGACGTGGAGGAAAATAAAGAGAGCAAAATCTTTAAAGTCTTGGCAAATGAACTGACTGCCCCTGCCAATAGGCCGCTTAAAGAAATGAGTAGTCAATTACCAGAAGTCTGCCCTTTTGACTAAAATCTCTGGACTTGTAGTCTCAAGCCTGAGAACCTGCCCTTTCTGTCTCTCAGCATAGATTCATCTTTCAAAACAGCAACAACACAAAGGCTGGAAAAGGTTCATAATAATAAATGACTGTGTTGGAATCTAGTGTACACATGGTTATATAAGCATGAAATAAATGTGCAGACTGGGTGATAATAAAAGTCAATGTTTGTGTTTCAGTAAAATTATATATTGATAATATTACTGTTCCACTAAATTCTGTTTTCGAGATTAATGGTTCAAAACAATCTGTGATTAAAATTTTTAAGTATTACACAGTTTACTGTTTAGCATTGGGTTGGTTATTCTGCATTACAGTTTGCATGGTTCATAAAATCCTACATGATTACATGATTTTGAAAGTTTTAAAGAAGAAATAACTCTGCTAATGCTAAAGTTGTAAATATTAATGTTACAGAAGACAGACATTTTATTAAAAGAAACATTATTATAAAAAAAGAGGGAAAAATGTGAAATGTGGTGAATGTAAAGGAGTTTCTCAATGAGATCAAGGCTTTGTTTATTGTTTTTATTTACTATTAATACCATTTTAAGTTAAGAAAATATATAATTTACTAATTAACATAAACTGTTTGATTAAATTTAGGTAAGAAAGACTTTTTTAGGTTTAGGAACAGCTGATATTCATTCTTTTTCCCTTGTTGCTGTTATAACAACATTTTTTCTCCTTACTACGTTTCTGCGTTGGATCAAGTATCACAGCTTCTGATGTGAATGAGTGGAACTCGTCAGACCCTCAGTCATGACAGATTCTAAGCTGTGGTTCTCTAAATTAGTCCATCTGTGTCTAACTGAGTTTAGTGGAGATAATTATAAGGGACACACCTGCCGATAGGAGGTCACATGGTCATTGGCATTTCTCAAAGTGAAACCAAGTCATTAGTTCAAGATATTTGTCTTTAGACCTGTCGGATGGGACGGTATCAAAAGTCACCTGACATTATAAAATCAAGTTTGAACTATTTGATTAGACTTTCTAACAACTCAAAGTGTTGAATCTCACCTCATTAACAACATCCCAAAAGTGATGATGATGTTATTCTGAAACAGACAATTTCCAAGTTTTTACAGAAACTAAGAACAGAAATCAGCTTTCAGGCTGCAGCCTGACTGTCTGAAACCCCCCATGAAGAGGCAAATACTGTCTGCTTCATCCAAACTCATATTATATCCAAAAAACATTTCATCATAAGGATCAACATTCAGTTAAAAACTGGACTTATTCTTTTCTAACACCAAGACACTTGACATCGTTTGAAAATCCCCTAGAAATTGATTTGATATTGACTGAAAGTATGAAAAATAACATAATGTCATTTTTTATGTTTGGATTAACAGGAAAGTTTTTTTTTAAGATTACACAATAACATAGAAGAATATACTTCTAAGTGTCAGGAAGTATTTCATCCTGTTTTTATCTATTTCTCTTACTGATAGATAAATAAATACAGGGCAGTAAGAAAATATAATAACGGCTAATGGATGATGTTGTACAGACACATGAACAGACAAACTCTCTTCATATGAGCCAGAAGACAAACAAACAAACATAAAATGTAACACAATATCACAACCTTGAAACAACACACACACACAAACGTTGTCTCTGTTTCCTGTGACACACACACCTACAGACTCGCAAACCCTCTGATAGCAACAGGAACTTATAGGACAGCCACAAGAAGGATTGGGCTCTTGATGCCAGAGGTAGAGTCCAGATTAAAAAAGGGTGAGAGACCTGCAGCTGAGGAAGACGAGGAAGAAGAGTAAGCAAAGGAGAGATGGAGAGAAAAACGCAGAGACAGAGGGATGAGCTGGTGCGCCAAGGGTTATGAGGGAAGATATGCCTCAAATTAAAACATTTGGAACAAAAGAGGATTGTTGCCAAGCAACCCAGCTAGAACAGGGTTACCAGGGCAACAGGGATGACCCGAAGCTTGACCTAAGAAATGGATTTGCCCTTGTTGTCCACAGGCACACACACACACACCTCCACCTCTGGCCATGTTTCTGTTGCTTTCGAGGTCTATTTGACAAACGAACTCAGACAGAAGGTTCCTTCTGGAAAATACAGAACAGAGAAGCAGCTTTAAATGAAAAGAGATGGGGTTAGGAAGATAATGGCTGAACTTAGACAAAATCAGCAGCTAGTGAGGTACAAAACATGGACTCTCCAATGTCTAAGATCAGCTTGAAGAATAAATTATTTAAGCTGTATTTTCACAGAAGTTTAGCTGCACTTCCAGTATACAAAGACTGTTTTGAGATGATAAATGGCTCCCACAGAACCTCTCAGTGAGGCTAAAAGTGTATTTCCAGATTTTTTGAAGGGTGACCCGAACCTCTCACCTATTAACCCTTTAATAGAATTTGCTTGGAAAATCATCCAATTGTTGTTTCTGAGAAAAATGTAGCAGAACATATTTTTTGAGGGTTGAAAGTCTGATAAATCATCACAAATACAAGGAGTTTGGGTAGTATTTTATTAGCTAACCCAATGAGCAGATCATCTCACAGCTAAGAATCAAGTTGTTTTGGATTTCTTATTGACAAACAATAGTATTCCCTTCTCCTATTCCCTCAAGTTTAAATGTGGATTACTGTTCTGCAAATCTCTTCATGTGTGCATAGCGTGGAAATCCTTTCACATTGACTTTGGACTTAAAGAATACACCTTAAGCAGTTTGTATGCTAGAAATACAAAAGATGGATAAATATTTTACTTCAGATAAGGTTGGATTACATGTTGTACAAACTGTTTCACCTCTGACACTTAGAGAATATTTTATTCCCTGTACAAGAATGGCTTTAAAAATTTCAATTTTAAAAGTCAGTTTAGACCGGATCAATTAAATAAAAATTTATTTTAATTAAATGTTTTTTTTCTTTCACTGCATTAGAAAATGATTTAAACCTTCTCTGATACAATCATGCGACAAATTGCAGAACGTTTGAAGCCTGTTTCTTTGGTTTCATGTCAACTCCAGTCACACTGCTTCCACTCAAATTTACAAATCAACATATTTTCTCTTCTCGTCGTGTAACTGCTGCTGAGTTACCCGAGCCTGGATGTTAGTCAGGATGCTTCTTTGTTTTTTGTTTCATGCAGACCTTCTTTTCTCTCCTCTAATCATTCAACATGACATGAAAGGATGAAGAAGGGTTTTTAGATGATGACTGAGTGCAGCGTTGGTGTGGATGGGAGACTGCATGTCTGTGTGTCTCCTATTGAAATTGCACAGTAAGACAAAGCAATGTTAATGCAAACAAAAGTTTGTACTGTGTGTGTAAAGCAAGATCTGTGTCCCCTTCATTGAGAGCATAAGTACACAGAAACACTTTCCTTTCTTCTCTCAAGACATGTTTTTCTTCTCTGGGGACCACTTTGGCAGAACGTGTCCTTGTTTTGCGTGTGTGTGTGTGTGTTTGTGTGGCTATAACACCCCTCCTCTTCCTCTATAATGTCTGTAGGAATGTGTCTTGTACCAGCGAGCGCTAACTAACGAACGCAACCTTTTGGATGGCCCCCACGGTTTGTCACTCCCAATCAAGACAATAGAGATCAATGGAACAACAAGGCGAGGGAAGCAAAGAAGAAGAAGATGAGAACGAGGGGGAGGGACTTGTTGTTGCCAGTAACGGCTGCTCAGACACAGACAGTGAAACAATAGAGGCTGAACGGTGACGGTTTTATCTGTTTTTATGGTGAATGACAGGCTGCCTTAACACAATGTTGGGGCGCCCCTCATGGGCTAATTGACTAATTGGGGTCACTCCTTGTGGTCTTAACTGTCATGGCCTCCTGCATCGGAGAATTGGCAAAGCCCTGTGACCATCTGGTGGCACACTGGACGCCAAAGATATGAGAAGAGTTCTTCATGGTGTTTGATGTCCAAGTAGCTGATTTATGAAGATCTTGGCACAGTTTTGCATGTTATGATCAGAAATTATAGCCTCAGCGGTCCTGAATATTTAATAATTACAGAATTAAATAAGGAAAAGACTAAATCGTTTAGCTGGAGGTCTTCCCAAAGTTTCAAGAATGACCTCTTAACTGTAATGATTTTAAAAATGCAAGCAGAGAAGCACACAGTGCACACCTACACATAACACAAAGAACAACACAAGTAAATATAGTAAATGGGTGGGTAAACAAGTACTCATAAGCAGCTGAAGCGTTTATATAACCTATAATCTTTTGTGCTTTATAAAAAAAGGTCTAACATTAATTCTGAAAAGACTCCACGCTACCTGGAAATCTGATCCTACTTTCTTTTAAGCGTTCAAACTGAATTCATCACTGCTCGATGAAAAAAATGCAAATTTTTTTTTTCCTGATGGGTGTAGAAACATCTCTGAAACATTACTTGGAGCATTAGTGAACACCACAAGTCGTTTCCTACTCATAAAGCACATCTCACTAAGATGAGATGACCTATTACTTTGTGTGAAGGGTTCCAGTCTGAGATCATTTCCACAAAAAAAAAAAAACACCCAACGGCAAATATGTATATGCACATTTTCCAGGTGATTTTTTTTAGATTGACTATCTGATACCCTGTAAAAATAAATAAAAGAGCTAAAGACTGGCTGGATATATCTTTCAGTTCATGCTATAAATTCATTCCATAAAGGTAAATGAACCCCAAACACCCCCCAGTATATCTTTGTGCACACAAGCCCAGATGACATGATGGATGTAAAATAGACTGTGCAGCTGTGTGTGCACTGTAACGATCAATGTTATTTGCAAAGCCCCGAGAAATCAATCAGAGATTGGCAGAAACTGGAAAACAACCCCATTCTAAAGATTTACCTCCTAAAGTTAATACGTCTCTCTGTGTCCGTTTTTAAAAATTGCCCACATCTTTAATTTGATTGGTTCATGTCTCTATTTATAAGGAGATGGTTGATAAAAGGGATTTTCTTATATTATCTGTCACCTTCACGTCTCTGACAGGTTTAAATGGTTTTCTTTCATGTTGAATGTTTCATGTGGCTCATTTTACACAATTTGTATGAGCGAAAGATCATTTATTATGTCTGACAAAGTTGGTTGCATCAAAATTGAAAAAGTCATGATTCAGTGATAAAAAGTATAAACAGTTATTTCTCATCTTTCCTGTTGGCAGGACTTCATCATCTGTCTGCAGCTGCAAGAATGCAAGAAAGATGGAGGTGATGAATGTTCACACGAACTGGATATTAAGAATATTTATGGTATTCTGTTTATTTTTTATCAGTGTGGGTAAAATATTAAATGACTTATGATCAAGGAGCAAAGGTTAAACGTAAATTGAAAACAATAAAATCAGAACGTTTTTACTCAGATAAAGATATAATTTAGCATGTCAACTAATAATTGTACAATCCAATCTCCAGTCACTTCTGATTGTGACCTGTAGTTTCACCAAATCTCAACAGTGGTCTCTTTTATTCAGGTTGGAGCCTGAGAGAGTAAACAGAATATCTGATATTCTTCAGCAAATGAAGCTCATAAAAATAAATTCTTAGCTTAAGCAGGTTCATGATTGTGGGTCCATAAGGCTGAAAATAAGCAACAAGAGAACCCAGAAACCAAGAAAACAAAACAAGAAATAAATGTTGTTTCTACTAAAAAAAAAATCTGATTAATACTTTCTAAGCTAGTTTTACTTTGTATTTTTTAAATTCTTCTAACTAGAAATGCACCAATACTGGTCTCGGGTCTCCGGGCCGATACTCTAATGTACTCGTATCGGTTTCTGTTCGTTAACTGATACTTAAAATGTGGAAATTCTGCAATAATTATACAGAATTTTTTTTATTTTTCACTTGAAATTTTAGTTTTGTGTCATTTTCATTAATATTTTATGTTTTTATCAAGTTCACCATCATTTATTTTAACAAGCAGAAAAGAAAAGAAAACCTGTCTTAGCATTTTATGTGTGGTAGAAGTATCGGCATTGGTACTCCGATCCAAGTATCAGTATCGTATTGGTTTGATAAAAGTGGTATCGTTGCATCTCTACTTGTAACTAGAAATTGATGATAACATTTGTAAAAATTCAGAACAAACAAAAAGAAAAGAGCTCCTAGTCATGTTACACATATCAAGACAAATGTCATATTTTCATAAAAGGAAAAGGAATAAAAAAATGCATTTTAAAAAGAAAAAGTACAAACTTGTAATAGTTGATATTAATGGAATAAAATAGGAATACACTATTTTATTAGTACTTAAAGATAATTGTGTAGAAATGGTATTGATTTACCATAAAACTGTCGTATTCTCTGCAAAAGAGAAAATCTCTGAGACTAATTTTCAAGAGTCTGAACCATGTGACTAAGGAGTCTGTCTGTGTAGACATTCAACCATTGCACAGGCTTGGAAAGTGTAAGTAGTCCTCGAGGCTGAGCTACTGTAGCACATCATGGTGATATAGTTCTCCCCTCCATTCATAAACTCAGTGATGAAGCTGAATCATATTTAACGTCATGAACCATATTTGCCTAGAGTGGAGCGCCACAAGCAGAGATCTGAGAGGAGAGGACTAAAGTCATTTTTCTTTTCCTGTCTTCTACCTCTGTATCTCTCTATCTCCTCCTCTGCTGTAATCGCACCCCCCAATCCCTCCCTCCCTCTGTCTCCCTCCATCTACGCCTCTCTCTTCCCCTCTGCAGTCGGTGAATTCCCCCGGGTTCAGCAGCGGGAGACTATTACACTCACAGACGGATTCACTCTCCTCCAATTTCTCTCTGTCCTCTTCCTCCCAGCTCTCACCCTCTTTCATCATCCCTCTCTTCCTCCTCCTCCTCCCATCCAAACCTCAATCCCTTGATTCATTCTCCCCATCAGCGTGAATGTATTGGTGCATGCACGGGTCTTCCAATCCTTCCTCCTTCTTTCTCCTACATCTTTTTCTTTCTCCTTTTCCTTAGTCAATATAATTGGCATCACAGGAGTGCTCCCTGCAGAGTATGCTAAAACTGCAAGCACAAAAACAGAGTGAGAACAGAGAAGGAGGCAGGAAGGAGAGAAATGTGGATAAAGGCAAAACGACAGAAAGAAAGCAAGAGGGGAGGACAGGAAAGAAAAGAACCAGACAGAGGGGGGGAGGAGATAAGAGGAAATAAGAGAAAGGAGCATAAAAGCAATAAAAGAGGAGGAGAAATAAAATAGAGAATATAGTGCACAAACATAAAAAGGAGGATAAAATTTTTAAATAAGCTGAGAGAGAGGGAAAAAGGTGAGGAGGTAAACATAAACAAACATGTGGAAGAGAGAATAAGATTTGAGAAACATGTGGAGGAGCTTAAAAAGGAGCGAAAATAAAAAAAACACAAGTCAAATGTCACTTTGGTGGAAATTCAGGGGGGGAAAAAGAGAAGAAATAAAAAAGAAAAAGTTGATCGAAAAAAGGGTTACCAGAGACAGATGCTGAGTATAAGAAGGAGGGAGAGGCAGAGAAGAAAACGAGGTAGAAAAACAGAAGAGAAAAGTCTGAATCGTAGCAATCAGCAACCAGAGAATCCATAGTGCATATATGCAATTATATTCAGAAACCAGCCAGCCCCTCAAGGCAAATACAGTCATATATCTCCTCCCAACTATAGACACACAAGTGCCAAACCACATTACACTGCAAGACAAGCATCCTGAAATACCCCTGACCTCCATCACAGCAGCACTCCCTCCATCACTGCCTACATGGGCTCTTTGCAGGTTTCACTAAGAATAATTCAACATTTTTGGAGGGTAAAGGCAATAATTAAAGGAAAAAAAATGTTCCCACCTTTTCAGAGAGCATCACAGATTCTGCACAAGATTAAACAAGAGAAGGAGAAGTTTACTAATGAGACTTTCCACGTTTGTCCCAATTAACCATTAGTTATTAAGTAGACATCTTCCAGGGAAAGTGCACATTATTCAAGGCTGAAACTTCAAACAGCAAACACCAGAAAGTTGCCAGTGAATGACCTGCCTGTAGAAATGAAGCAAACCTTATTAATCAACCACATGGTTCCAGAGCAGCCACAAAACCACGAGAAGTGCAGGTCAGAGGAGTGAAAAGATTACCAACAGTACTGTACTTACATTACCAATGATTACAACATTACACGACTTCTGGCTAATGAGTCTCTCACTAATGAGCTAATGTATCTCCTGCTGACACTCGGGGTTGCCAAAATGAAATGTTACCTCGTGAAGTCTAAAATATTATCCATGTAGAGCTGCAGCTAACCCTTGTTTCATTATTAATTCTCTTTTTTGGCGGGATAAACCAGTCCAGATAATTATAAAAACAAAAATATATTGAAGCAACATATTGATGCCTTCATCAGTCATCATTTAACAAGCAATTTGTGTGATTTATCTTCAACATTGTAGCGCCTCTAACACCAATATTAGAGATAAGATTGTTTGTATTTGTGCATGTCTAAATTATTAGATAAAAATGTGCCTGTAAGCTTAAAAAAAAAAAGTCAATCTTTAAGCATGTTAGTCAAGCACTGACTCGATGCAAATGTAAACACGTACAATAACAATGTGACACATTCTTTAGAGAATTATCAGTTTAATCTGCAGCTCCAATCAGATATTCCGAGTGACTCGTAGAGTGTTTAATTTCCAGCCTGCAACCACTGATTTAACAGCTACTGTTGTCAGTAGAATGACTTTAGAAACCGCAGTAAATATTCAGCACCAAAAGGCCGACTGACACGTAGTAAAACATTCTGCATCTAAAGAGCCAGATACGTCCCTCAAGAGTCGGTTGAGGCCAAGAAGAAAGCAAAAAACAGGGTAAACGTTGGATACCAGATGGCCAAGCAAGCTGTTGATCCCTTACCACTCTCTGTGCAAATAAAAACAATGGAGTAGCATATGAGATTCCTATAATGTTTAAATGTTAGGTTTACAGTTTCTTTCTCTTGGTACCAAGTAAAATAATCATAATAATAATATTTTGTCCATAATAATATTCTGTTTCAGATGCATCTTTCATCATGGATAAATCTGCACGGTTTGAACTGCAACACTAGTTCAAATAGGATAAATATATGAGTGATAAATAAGATAGATGATACATTTTGTAATCAATTTGAAAAACTTCTATCAAATTCAGATTTAATAGGACACTGAACAAATTACAGCACAGAAATACCCACGTTCTTTTTAAAAATAGTCCCATTTGTTCATGACAATGACTTTATTGTCAGAATGTTGCAACAGGTTTACAGAACTCACAATGTGATGAACGGGACACCATAAAACTGCCAAAAGCAACTTATCTGTAATTCAGTCCAATATATAACAATTCTGACATTATGACTGGACCGTGTAATAAAACAGGTAACGTGGAATTATGTGTTCAGGAACATGAAGTCCTGTTTTGTTTACTACAGCAGAAATGATGAATAAAACATTACACAGTCTTTTGTGCTGCTAAGCGTGAGACACGCAGGACAAAGAAACTTATAACATAGTCATGAACTCTAATACAAAAGACATTTCACACATTTTTACACATTTTTAAGGTCTTAAATTCCTACTTTTTTAAAGGTTTTTACAATTTAAAAATCTGAGATGTTCCTGCCAGCTCTGCATATATTTTCCTCTCTCCCTCCTTTGACTCAACTTCCTTCCGTCTTACTGTCTCTTTGTCCTTCTTTACCTCTATCTAATCTTGGACAGCGAAAAGAAAAACAAATCTAGCACAGACTCTATTATGTTCAAATCCAAAGCTGGGAGAGCAGACTCGAATCCAACCCAATCACATTTATAACTGAGTTCTTGCTCCAAATGGTAATTTGTCCTCTCTCCATCGGTGCTCCTGTGATGGACACAGCTGGATGAAAACATGCTGGAGGAGAGGATGCAGCCATGAACATTTTATACTTTTTATTTGTTTTCTCTATGTCTAAATGTTTAGAATATTTCTTACTGTTAACTTATGAATCTAACTTTTTTGTTTACCTTTGTTTTCCACTTCCTTGGTTCATTTTTCTTTGAAGCTTCTGAGTACATGAACAGACTATGAATCATTTTCTCGAAAAGCGAATCATTATTTCTTCATTTCAATTCTATGTCTCGGCTACGACGGCATTTTAATACAGACTTGATCTTCTTCTAAATGAAAGTTAAAGTCTAACTGAAATGAATTTCTGGATCCTTTCTGTTGATATGAGACAACTAAACTTCCTGTTGCATCTGAGTTTAAAAACTAAACCATATTTGATTTGGGGAAGGATCCACTCAAGCCACCAGAGCTGAGAACTCTCATGGTAAGACATAAGAGCCCTGGAGGTATCCTGTGGTGTTCAGTCACTGAGACCTCTGGAGCAGATCTGTGTTAAGGTCAACACCCTGGGCTGTTTGTCATTTTCCTCCTGCAGGAGACTGATGCCACTGGAGAATGCCTTTGCCACTGGGAGAGTTGTTGGTCTGCAGCAATGTTTAGGTGGGTGGTATGTGTCGAAGCAACATGAACTCAAATGCCAAGGTCTCCCAGCAGAACTTGATGATTAATGTTATTCACCTCACCTGTCAGTGGTGCTGATGTTGGAGCTGATTGGTGGCAGCTGGAACATCTCAAACAACACAGACAATCTAACACTTGCTATAAATTACTGTCATTCCAGTGAGTAACAAATATCCTTTGCCAAAAGATTATCATCCTCTGCTGACCTTTAGTACTTAATTCTTTCACACAATCTGCTGCACAGCAATGTCTCCCGTGGAGAAGTCTCGGCCCCGGCACTGTCACTGGGTTCCACGATTCACTACTGCATGCAGACACGGCAGCGCAAAGGGAGAAATCATCCGACAAATGGCAGGTGTTGCATCACTGTTCTTTTTATTTTAAGGGATTTACTCCTCTGACAGTGAAGATGTCGGTGACTTTGCTTTGAAACCGCTGTATAAATAGCAACTTTACCAGACTGTCTATGGCATCTGACGCTATGAATTATTAATGTTTATCTTTGTAGTATCTAAGTGGAGCTTTTAAGATCCTATTTCAGTTCCTAGTTTTAAACAAAAACAATAAAACGCGTGATTTTGTCAGACAGATGAAATTTTTACACCTTTGCATAATGGCATGTTTTTAAACAGATGTTAATTCGGCTTTGTTAATTTATACGTGTGTGGCTATTTGTGTGTCTTTTTGTGTGTTTTCTATATAATTCAAAGCTTTGAGGAATATTTAATAGGGTATTTGTTTTGTTGTCATGCAAATAAATGAGGTCACACGCAGTAAATTGCTCAAATAAATGTTTGAAAGCTGCTTTACTGATAAGTGTTCCTTTATCAAGTAGTTCTTCCTCGAAAATTAAAGATGTCACCCTCGATTCAGGTGAAGCTTTCAATTTTCTCTTTAAACAGGGCAACATCAGTTGATTGGAAGGAGTTAAGTGACTCAGTTCTGACAGAAGATTTGATAGCTGTAGTTTAGTGAGGATGAACCAATTTGGAAGAGTGACAATTAAGCAAGAAAGGATTCCCTTCTGTTGTCACTCATTCTCTTTGGTAGCACGTCCCCTGTAACTGCTGCTGGTGCATTTAGACACGCTGTGACAGTCATCTATTGTCTAAGGAGTGTGTGCCAGTCAGTTTACGATGTGCTGGCTGGTGCTAATCTGGAAGTGCTTGTAAAAACGATTGGATTTTTGAAGATGGAATTACTGCACATTTGAACACGTCTGCAATTCAGCTGATTTCCTAAAGCCAAAGCCAAACACAATGACTGAGCAGATGTTGGAGGAGTTATGGCTCGTAGCTGAGGCCACATTTACGGACATATTGTTACAGTGAGGCTCAAACATGTCATATCCCAATTACTGAGTTGTCTCAGCCACAGCTTTTCACCTGAAATATGAGACTTTAGCTCAAGTCACATTTAAATCTGCAATGTGATTTTTTTTTTCATGCCTTGTTTCTCCACCAGCAGAAACACAAACTCTGTCAGCATGGCTTGTAATGAGGACATGCCACATTTGTGGTAACTCATATCCTCGCTGGGGCTTTTACATCATGGAATCTGCCTTCCTCTTAGTTTCTCATCTTTCTAATTTAGCCATTTCAGTGTCTGTCAGTCGCTTCACCCTTCAGCTCTAGCAAACAAGTCACTTTTAGTTGACAGAAGATGTATCTGTATCGGTGCAAAAGCACAGAAATATCAACATCAGATTGACTGAGACCAACCCTGTTAAAAGCTGAGATTTATGTGCTGAGGCTTCCTCAGCGTTGTGTAAAATTGCTCGATGATCACTATAATAATAATCAACTCTTGGCTTGGAATTGATGATGAGGTTAGAACTACATTTTATTATTCTGCTACAAGGGATGTGCAGAATCAATCTGTCTGTAGAGCAGATATATCATCTAAAATGTCTTGGATCAGTATCGGGGACAAAAAAATCTTGATTGGAACATCATGTATCGTTTTCATTTGTAAAATTCCTTAAAAATATATTATGAGTTCAAATTTCTTTTCCATAGAAATACTAAAAATAAACACAGGAGTCATAAAAGCACATATAAATGTCTCAAATGTAAAATGCTGTGATAAAGATTTCCCCTTTTCATTTTAAAATTATACAAATTGCAAAATATTTTTCTGATTTGCAATTAATAAGCCAGAGCACGGCAGACTGAGAGGAGCTGCACAGCATGACGTCCTTCTTAAGAGATATTGGTACCACAGAACTAAATCGGATGTTGATCAAACCTCAAACAAAAGCAATGTTTAGTTATTATTAAAATGTGTCCTTTCATTTTCAGATATATATATTAAGACTTGATTCTGAGAGAATCTGGAATTGCCTCCTAAGAAATCAGATTTTTGGAATTATCTTTTGATATAAAACTTTGCTGTGTTGGTTTATAACATGCTAAATAATTGTTCCAATTAACCAAAGTAAAGAATAGACCTTTTATGGGATTCACAGTGATCCCAGTTGGCAGAATCCTTTAAAAAATTATCTTCAGTATTTTCACATAATTTGATAAATCAGCTTTGATTCTACGGTGGCTAAATGTAAAATTCAATCTGCTTTAACGCTCTCTGCATAGTACAACGGCAGGTCATGCAGGGTTTCTATGTTTGCTCCATCTTGAAATGGCAAACAATTATACAGTGAAAATGCCTAGATGTGGCCAATCTTTCTCTCTGCAACTGACCCTATGACGTCCGTTCAAATAGCATCTCAGTAAATTGTAGCAGGAGGTTGATGAAACTCGGCCAGCTCTAATTCCTTCAGCCTCAGCGGGGAACAACCAGAAAATGTCACCAAACTCTTCACACAACAACAAAAAGACGTTCTCTCAGGCACGCCGCCAAGCCTTGTCACAAAGTCAAGCGTGACGCCTGCTATGTACAAGACTGTACACCTCCCCTCCCTCCTGCCTGTGAAGATATCAACCTGAAAATAGCTCAGTGGTGCTGAACATCAAGCTGCAACAAATAAATCAAAAAAAGAGTTAAATATTCATAGCGGAATAAGATAGAAAAATGCTGAGGATAAACTCCTTGTTTTGGTTCACGCATCAAAACAAAGAGGAAGTTTGTACTGCATTATCAAATTCTTCCTTCGAGGGACTCATCAAATATACAGTAGCCCGTGTAAGAGAGTGATATTCGTCACGCCTCGAGCTGCCTGTATGAATGAACAGCAGATAAGGGCGTATTGCTCATTAACTCAATTACATTGTTCAATTCTGCCATCTGCCAATGAGTTCTACAAATGGGATCAAATGTACTCATGGATATGCAGTCATTTTAATCGACACACAAGCCAAGGGAGAGTAACTTTACTGTAAATATAGAGAAGGGATATGCTACAACAACACAGACCAGATGAGCTTCACAGCAGGAGCTTTGTCAATAAATCTGTCCTTCCAAAATGTCTGTCAATTGGTGAAAAACAAGCAGAAAACAGCTCTCTCAGCGTGGAAAACTAGTGTAGCAAGCACTCGTCAATCCTGCCCCGCTGTTTGCTTTTGATAGCAAAAGTCCTAATGACATTCAAGTATTCAGCAGACTGAGAAACGAAGCGGCGGCAGAAGAGACAGAGATAGTGACAGCAGAAAGAAGAGAGGATGCAAGTGTGTGTGCGTCAGACTCACGAGTGTGCAAATGCATTTGGAAATCACTGCGACTTGTTAGCAACTGAAGGTTCAGACATAAGCTGGTAGAGTGCCAAGTTGTGCAACTAGTTGTGGCAGAGACAGCAATGTTCCACAGACACCAAAGTCTCTTAATAAAGTGTGTGATTAATTTGAGCTGTGTCATTTTCCCAGAGTCCCTCCACCAGAGAGGGCTTGAAGAGCACTTTAATTACTCAGCACTCTGCAAGTGCTGCTAGTTGGGCAAAACCTTATGAGGTAAAATATCTATGAAAATGTTGCGTATCAAATGCCTGCAAAGGTGGAACAATGCACAAGCAGCATAATGTATTTGTATGCAGCGGTCGGTCTATTTAACACGTTTTTTTTTGCCTGGAAGTCAACAGCCTGGCTCGCACAAGTATTTTTGTTTAAATAAAGACCAGGGGGTCTTGAAAATATGAAAACGTACGTGCTCTTGTTCATGTCTTCCTGCATAAATATAGATGTGTGAATGTGTGTTTCTGGGTGTGTTAGCATCTGTTTACACATTTTTCTATGCCCGTCTCCTAGAATCCCCATGAATGTGCCTATATGTGTGTTGACATACAGTCAAGAACTTGTATGTTCACTGAACAAGGAGCATGTTTAAAGTCTGCATGAGAGGGAAGCTGGCTGAAAGACAGATAGATAAAGTGTAAAAGTGTGTGCACGCATGTGTGTGTGTGTGTGCACAGGCATTTCTAATACTCTGCCTGGCAGGGTGTGAGAAAACGAAGTGTAGGAGAGTGAATCAGCTTGAGGTGTGACTGTGTGTGTGTTTTTTGAGAACACTGGAAAAGGTGCTCATGTCAGCGTGTGTCATATAGTCTCATGCAGGAATAAGCAGCTTATAGAAGGAGCATATTCTTTTTAAATAAATCTCATTAATTTTAATTAGCTGTATATTTAGCCCCAACACCTGGATTGAGAGTAATTCTATTTGTATATGTAATGACTGCTGAGCAGAGCAGAGGAAATGGCTCAGGTAAAGGTTGCATTGCCATAGCTGCCTCACATTTCCATAATGTCTTGTTTTTGATTGTGTCGCGTGTCTAAGAAGGATATCAGAGGCAAATATGCATGCCCTTCATTTTCCTATCGCATGCTCTGTGTAGCCCATCATGCCTTGTTCTTTATGGCGTTCACCTTTTTTCATTTGTGAGATATTTTTCTTGCTCCCTCACTCACCACGCTGTTTCTTTTCATTTTCTCTCTGGTCTCTGCACCTCGTCATTAGAGAGAGTTCGCTTTATATTTCTTCCCAACCCCTCCACCACTATCTCCCTGTCCTTCTGCACTCTCACTGTCTTTTTTTTTTTTTTTTCTTGTTCACGTGCATGCTTCTGTCTTTCTCTCTCTGTCTCCCTCACCCTCTCTCATTTCCTTGGTAATCAGCTTATCCTATGTGTGTCCAAGCCTCTGTGTCTGCGTTCCTCCTCTCTTTGTTTCAAATTCATTCAGCAGGGAGATTAGAGATGCCTATTTGGTGCCTTTGTCTTCATCCGGCGCAGCAGCGCTGAGTTACATCGTGTGGCGATGGCCCCATCATCAAAATGCACATTCACTCATCTTGTGTTTAACATACCTCGATCATTGTCAAAGACTTGATCCAAAATGAAAACTCAGCTTGAACTTCCACTGTGAGCAGTGTGTGACACCTTGGTGTGTTTATTAGTCATTGACTATAAATTCATTTCTGACCCTGGAAAACACTTAAACTTTTCCTCAGTGGAATCCTCTACTCTGCATAGTTGCTTTTTTTTAATAAAAGGCTAACAACAAATTCATTTGAAAGGTTTCTGAGCACATTGGACTGATTATGCCACCATGATGTCAGCGGTCCTAAGGCCAGTCACTCAGTCAACAGCATAACTAATGCTTTGGTTATTTTATCTTTTAATTTTCATTTTATTCTTCTGAAAATTTGGAAAAAATTGAGGTAAATTTTAAATATTTAGAAGGAGTGTTTATTTAGTGCCTGTTTAGTGTCTCTGATCAATACCGCTCAATATTTTCATCAGTTTGACCTTAAAATTCTGAGTTACTGACCAAATTTTAGAGTTATCTTTAGGTAAATGTTGCTGAGGGTTAGAGGTGTTAAAGGAAGCCAAAGTATTTACTTAAATCATCTGTTTCAGTCCAGTTAAACTTCAAGGATAGAAGTGAAGGGCAAAATTACTTTTCTATTCATCAATACGCTTGATCTTTTCAAATTTCTCCACCACTTAGGACTAGAAGAGATGGGAGCAGCTGATTTGATGAGAGGAATGTCAGACAATAAAAGTATTCCAAGTATGAAGGCAGTCATTTTATTAGGTGAGTACATTTCTAAGTCGTGGCATTCATGTAGAAACACAATCAAACTGAATAAAAGCACTTCAGAAAAACCTGAAAAGTTCAAAGCAAATTAAAGCAGAAATCAGTCAGAGCATATCAAAACGTTAAATTACTAGAATACTGGAAAGTTTTTAGTGCAGTCAGGACAACCAACAATAGTGATCTCACGTCAGCCAGTAGAAACCACTGTCCACACAGTAAGTGTTCATATATTGCTAACAATGCAAAAAAATCCTTTACCTCACCCTTAATCCAGACACTCAGATTACAATACCAAACTACGTTTCCATCAGCTGCTCACTTCTCTCCCTTATCTATTGCATTTTGCTAGAAAGTGCTGAAAAGAAAAAAAAAATCCACACATCATCAATTTTGTTACCTTCCAGGAAAGACTCATAAAAGACGACCTTTTCCACTTCAGTGAAAAGTAAACGCAGACTCTATAGAGTCAGGTCTAATGATCCCACACCTGTCACAGTTGCTCTTGTGGACAAAGCAACCTTATAAATAATTGCCTTTGTACAGATTTCTTGAAAAAAAAAACAAGTTACAATTAAAATGTAGCCATAAATGATGATGAAAACCCTATACACATAATGCCTGCTATTGTAAAGCCATTTAAATAATGCAGACTGCATTTTAATAGCAGATGTATATTGGAACTGGGAGACTCTTAGCAGAGCTGTGTGATACGATTCTCAGCAGTACAACTGAACTATAAATGAATTCCACTGAGCTGCTGTGTTACAATAGAAAAACTTTAATAATGATGCAACGACTTCAGAACTGAAACTACATCTCAGTACACAATAAAACTTGCAACTAAACAATAAATGCATTCTATGTATAGGACGCAATTTTCAGCCCTGCTTCAGTACAATATTATACTGAGAATGAATTTCTCCCTGATTTAAAGCTGAAACTTGGACCCAGTTTAATCGCCTTGACATCATAAAACACCCAGCAGCTATGTTACTGATGAGGGTATAACTGGTGATGGTAAATAGAGAAGAACAGAGTGAACTCTTTTGGTATTTCTAGTAAGAAAAAATGTAAACACACGTTTTCCAAAGATTTATTTTAAAAGATATACAGCTCATGATTAGGGCTGTAACGATATTCAATGTATTGATATATCGCAATACAGGGAGCAGTATCGTATCGTGAGGTCCAATATTAATAATATCGATACAGTAAATATGTTGTACTGACCTCCACAAGGCGGGACAACATGCAGTCTAACGTTGTATAAAAGGGTTTTTTGCTGAAAAAAACTTCGAACTGATGTGAAAGCGAATCAGTGGCTATGTATCTGCAGTATATTACTGTGATGAGCAACTATTAAAAATACATGAAGCTTATTAAATAACTCACATATTTCTAAGTAAGAAATTTATTTTGTGACATATTGGTTTTGCTAATAAAATACTACAAACTGATGTACCCATTGTCATAGTATCAAAGCAAAATAAATATTATTATGACATATTATTTGTTAAAAATACAAAACAAAGAAAAGTTTTAATGTATTGAATCGTGTATCGTATTATGAGCAATGTATACGTATCGTATCATGGGATAATGTATCGTTACAGCCCTACTCATAGTTGGTATTATCTAGAGACATGTCTCACTACACTTTGTGGGGTTCCATACATGACTGCTCCATTAGAGGTTCAATAAGTGACCATCCAGAAACCAGACTGGAGAAAGTCCTTAACAGCTCACAGGTGACTTCAAACGGCTATATGGTTGTGGCATCGGTGATAAAATGTCCCCATGGACATGCTCTCCTTCCATGAGCTGAACTGATGGCACCATCAAAAACAGGTAATAAACAAGAGCAACCTCTGCTGTTTCATTGGTGGAGTTCCGGCGCTCAGGGGGAAACCCTCAGCACTCAGACTAGATCGATACAAAATGTTGCACACCACAGCCAAACGTTTACGTCCTGCAGTACCCCATCACAGTCAGAGTTCAACATGGGACACTGATAGGCTTCAACAAACAGATACACCTTACAAGGAAGCCCTTTGGTTTGACCAGCCATGCATCAATGACAAAAAGGGTGATTTTCATTTCAGCAGCAATCAATTAAAATGCCCTACAGGGAATTTTAGATGATAGGATGTGAAATTTGGTGGGGATTTTAAAGCAAGAAACCCGATCAAAGGAAAAAACCACAAAGTGCAATAACAAGGACTTTTGTTGAGGCAATTTAATGTATTTCAAAGCTGGTGTTGTTGTTTAGCTTTCTTTAATCCATTGAGTCCTTGTGAAGTGCTGGTTTAAAGCTGTCATTTTTTTTTCTAAACGCGGGACCCCTAATTTTTTCAGCCCTGAGCTGCTGCAGTGTGATTTGTCTTCTAATAGCACCTGAGAGGAAGCAGAGTCTGTTAACATTTTGCAAAATCTCAAGAGCCCTTCTCTCTTACAGTCTCTAAATGGCATTTGCAGTTATTATGATGGTAACAGGTGAGATTGATCTGTTCTGATATAATCTCACATTGCCTAAGTGGGTCTGGGTGGATGTGAGCTTCCTCAAAATAATGAGATCTAATGGAGTCTTGTTTGGGTGCTCTTGATACTTCTAAGATCTGACTCCACTGATGTAGCACTGCATTTTAATTATACCTAATTTAGCCACATATTACTTATCAGCACTTGTGCCTTGTTGAACTTTGCATTTCCCTTGCTGTTGCACATGTAATGTCTCAGCATGTTTGTTAATCTATGACGATAGTATGGACACATATCGATGGGTGAAATGTGCGATCCGAATCATCCCATTGGCTCTAGTGCTCATGGCATGTGCTTTGTTAGAGGTTTAATCAATCAGCCACTGCACCTTAATTAATCTGCATGATGAACAGGAGAAATAATTGGTTTTTTGCCAGATGTGAATCTGTTGCAATCTAATATCAGCCAATCACAATGCAATTTGCAATCACGAAGCTGATCTGGACGACAGAACAGTTACATGATCAAAGAGGAATTAAAACACAAAACAATGAAAATAATGTTGCTTTGGAGGTACATTTCAGATAGAAACTAGACGGCTTGAAGGTGTTTAGTGATGTTCTGACTGTATTTTCAATGCCTAATTAGGTCTAAATAGTGCCAGAATTTTTATCAACCTTAAGACCAGAAATTTAGGCTCTATGGTAGAATGTACGATTGACTTTTTCTCAAGAAAAAGAAACACATCAGATTATTTAATCTTGTCCCTCAGTGTCTGAATGAACCAAGATAGTGAGGAGTATCTGATTCCAATGAAGCAGCAGATCCCATTACCTGTGGTGTATATTGACAATATATATCATCCCAAACTTCACCAAGTCAGTTAGAGTAACCAGTGGCTGAAACAAATGACAGAGCATCTCAGCCTCTAAATGGTCAGCACTGAGACGAGAAATCAGTAGTTTAGTCCTATGCTACTGGAGCCAAATGGAAAAATAGCTTAGGCCTCTTATTAATGTCACAGTGGCTAGGCGGTAATTCCCCCAGGCACTGTGTACCTCAGCTTGTTAATGAGTCACTGCTTATCAGTCAGCCTTGTTAACAGGCAGAGGCCTCTCATCCAAACCGCCTACTGCTATTGTGTGCTAGCTGTACTGTGCATTAGCCAAATATGCCCCCATCTTGGCACACAGGAAGTCAACAGCAAACAACAACAGTGCACACAGGAAGTGGGCTTTAAGCCAATGAGAGAGAGTTTTTCCAAAGGGGAAGGAACCCGTTTTGCTGCAGAATAAAGTGAACCGCTGGCAGACATGCAGAGTCCTCCCGCCTGTAAGTCTTAGAGAGCTAACGACTGGTCCACACAGCTCCCATCCTTTAATCTTTAGTCATTACTGGCCTCAGCTGGAAGCACTAAGATTCATTCAATTGTTCCGACTAGCAAAACTTACAGAGTAAATAAACAATTAAGCATGTTTCTAGTCACAACAGCAAACTTCCTGCTGGGGTCTGAGATCATGCTGCCGAGGATTCAAGGGCCAGGTGGCTGATGGGAGGTCACAGCGCAATGATCCACTTGTTGTCAACTGAGTGCTCCAACAGACCAACCCTGGGCACCCCACCACAGCCCCGGGGTAATTGGGTCAACATTACAGAATCAGGGCACAGCCGGCCAATTGCATGGCTAATCTGTGCCCTTCTGAGAGGCACTTTCCATCTACGGTGCATGGCTGCACATCCAGCTGTGGAAATGGATATGTCAAATG
The DNA here is from genome assembly GCA_006937955.1 of Pachypanchax playfairii. Taxonomy (NCBI): domain Eukaryota; kingdom Metazoa; phylum Chordata; class Actinopteri; order Cyprinodontiformes; family Aplocheilidae; genus Pachypanchax; species Pachypanchax playfairii. The sequence goes on along the minus strand of SSNP01000011.1, from coordinate 4,955,020 downwards.
GCATGCAATTAGTGTCTCCCCGATTCGTTCAGTTGCTCTAAGGAAGCCTGGTCTCCGATAGATCCAGAAAAAAAACCTCAGCTAATGCTGTCCTTTCCATGACTTACATTCATGAGATAGAGATGGGAGACTTGGGAGTTCAGGGTTGGTCAGACGGTTAAATAGTCATGACACATAGCCTGCTGGCTGCTGTAAAGTAACCCTGTAATTTATTTGAAAAGCTTTTTGTCATTTGTTTGACTCTATTTTTGTGTGATGCAAGAAAACAAAGAGTCCAAGTGATTTTAATTTACTGGGCACTCTAAGTCCAGCAGTAATAGGCTGTCCTGTTTGCTGATGGCTTATCTATGCTAACATTGATTTGCTGAGCTCATCATTTTTCCTCTCTGATACATAACATTGAATTATTTATGTTAAGTAGACCCTTTCTATTCTATGTGCTCTTAGTATGGACCGATCCATTATGACAAGCCATTATCTTACACACAACCACCCTAATCCATCTTCTACTTAGCAGCTTTGCTGCAGTTTCACAATAACACCAAAAAGACTGATCAGAGCAGGTTTGAGCGATGGATTTGTGCTTGTGGATTCTCCACCAGTCAACTGAAAAATGGCAAATACAAGATTTACATCATTATTTTTGGTATTGTTTTCTTTTAGAGTTGTGTAATAGGGGCCCACTTTGTTGTTTGCTAACACAAAAGTCTTTAAGTTGGACACTAAAGCAAATCCCACTATAATTGATATAAAAAGAGATGCAATGTCATTTTCGTCTTTATAATTCAAACATTTTTCTGGATTCTGACAAATTATAAAGTAAGTACATCAGATGAATTTGATAAGGGTATTTAATTTAGGTTTAGTAGAAAACAATCAATCCAGAAGAACTGACAACTAAGTCCACAAAGAGCACAATAAAACTCTGTTAAGTCGGCGCTCCATCCCTCATTCCCCTTTCAATTTCACTCTTTGACGTGTTTTCTCATCTCTTAAATGCTGTCAGGCGTCTCAAGCTTAATTACTCTCTTTGACTGACATGATAATGTAAAACAGTGCTTAGGTGAAACCAAAGCAAGAATTGGTCATGCATGGTCAGGCCTCCCTGTGGGCACACCTTAATCAAATGTGACACGCTTCTGAATGAGAGCCAGAATCATTTTTGGACCCAAATAATGAACCGCTACCCAGGTTTCAATGATGAGCTACACGGTCTGGGTCAGCATTCTGACAAGAATTTGATGTTTCATCATCATCGACTCGATCTGCAGGTGGTTTGTCCTTTTCTCCTCTTTACAGTTGCTGGGATTTGAATTTGTTAAACTGTTTTCTCATTCCAGTTTCAAGATTCACTTTTACTGAACTGACTGACCAATTGGAAAAGCAATGTCAATCTTCTCCCTCTCCAAATTTTAAATGCACTTTAAACCAGAGCATACCTCGTTTAAAGGGAAGTAGAAATAATGGTTTACATGGATGAACAATTACAAAGAACAGTAAATGATACTGGGCTTACATCTGTGGACTTACACATGTACTCAAGCATATGATTGCACAAATACTGTGGGTATGCGCAAGTGAACACAATGGGCCTCTGAGATTATATATTCCAAATGCAAATCAGAATATGTCTATCAGAAGACTTCTTGCCTACTAAGTTGTCTCACACTTCTGTGCCAAACACTCTGTGCAATTACATCTCAACTGTACTGTGAAAATAGCAACATGGATTCTACCTGTGTCAATCAATTTTCTATGGCTTAGGAGCCAATCGTGATACTCCATTTTGTCTCTGGTACAAGTTGCCCTTTAAGGTTGTATTACCAGCAGCCAGTCACTTGAGAGTTATGTAATTGGGAAGAACGCTGGACAGTGTATTCCTGTTCACTTGGTACTCACAGCAGGGATGATATCATTACAAAGTGCTTCTCTCATCAAATCCTCTCTTACCGTGCGCTTTCAGCTGCAGTTACAGTTTTAGGCATGACGAGTACTCTGTATCTGTACTGTAAGCGTGCATGTGTGCTCGGATGAAATTTTAAACAGCATGAAGTAAGTGCTGTTTATCTCCAGGTTTCATGAAGCTCTAAAACAGATAAAGTGTCCAGTCATGAGAGAAATAAAGGGAGATGTCGTGCAGGTGAACATTAAACTGGCCAGTACATGCTTTTGTGCTAATTGTATGAATTTGTTTTCAAGAAGCTTAAGAGAAACTGTGTCACTTTGGAAAGGACCTGTAATGTGTGAGTGCTAAGCCCCAGGCTCATGTGCAAGTCACGCACATTCCGAAAAAAAAACTGCTAAAATTCCAGAGGGTCCAGGGGGGCTGGGAGCATCCCATGTGTTTAATAACGGCTCCCTGCTTCCCTTTTCATAACACAGGAAACAACAGAAAAAAAGCCTCAAGTCAACAGACGGAGCAGCAGCACCAGAGACAGAAAGACAGGGTCAAGAAGGTCAGAGGCCCCCGGAGAGACAGTGAGAGATAGATTAAGAGCAATTGATGTGCTTACCATTGACAATGTTGCTGTGAACCGCAGTTGTGTATAGTACAGTCAATATGCTGAAGATCCATAGAGCGGAGGGGGCTGATGGGAAGGCCATGGTGGGGCACACGGATCCACCTGTCTCACTGAATGCTCAGGAAGGCAGACGAGCTCTGGAGAGTCACCTGCAGGGAAAACAACACAGAGCTAAAGAAAACAGGCAGGCCACTGACCACTAACTGCGTCCCCCACCACTGAATAAACGCTTGGCCCACCCGTTCCTCACGCGTTGCTTCGGATATTCATCGATCTGCTTGTGTCATAACAAACTGAGAGGACTCTGAGGGAGGCGGGGGATGAGGAGATGTGATGAAGCCAAGCAGCACGAAGGGAAGGAGATGGTGAAGAGGTGTAATGAGATAAGGAGGAGGAGTCTTTATTATTACTGTCAATTTATTCTTTTACATTAACAAGCTGCGCACAAGGGGAATGAAGAGAAACGAGAGTTTCGGACCGCTCATTACCAAATCCCCCTCTAACTCATACTAATTAAAAATAACGCAAAGGGACATTACATCAGTTGGAAACAAAACAACAAAAAAGGAATGGGGAATCGAAACTTAATAACACAAGGACAGCAGAGAGATGCACCTGCTGCCCGCTGAGAATAGACGGTGCGCTCTGCACAACACTGGAGACGGATATCGTGTAATAAAAGCAGCCGTGGTTTTTGTTCTTTCTCTAGGCACTCCAACACACATTTACTTGCACATTCTCTTCATCGCGTTTCTCAAAATAGCTAAAGCCTGCGCAGAGGTGAGCCCTCGGTCCATCTGCGATGCGCTCACTGCTGAGAGCGGATTGTGGCTGTAGTTCTGCCAGCGGGACGGGCGCGCGTTTAGGGCGGGGACACGGGGTGGGGTAGGGTGCTGTGTGTGTGTTGGGGGTGTATTGAATGGAATGAGATATGTGGGAATAGGAGATTGGTGGAGGGGTATAGCAGCTATGGACAGTGTTTGTTGTGGCTCCAGTCCTTATTTTTGAAGGAAATATGAAAATAAAACTCGAGCAAGTGCGATGATTGGAAAAAACCCAGACGTACAAACGTGACATAAGTTATGGATGTAAACTTATGTTTTAAGTCACAACAGTAGGTAATGATCATAACACGGGCTGTTTATGACTGCGTGCATCGCTGCGACGGGTTGGAGTGTAAATAAATGTTCCTCACAGCTCAGAGTTTCTTTTCAAACTGGCTCCTTTTTACATCCGGAGAGAAAAAGCCTGGAAGATTTAGAGACTCTTGTCGAGCTGAGAACAAGCGGCTGCTTACACTCACAGGGAGTTGTGATGCTTTTATTTTCGTAGAGCCAAGAGCGCCGGGAGAGGGGAGAAAGGGGGAGGAAGAGGAGCGCAGGCAGCTACACAAGAAAACGCACATTTTAGAGTAAATGGTAAAACACGCAGGGATTGTTCCGCTCTTGCGCTGCGTAACTGATTGCACACATATACACACACTCACATGCGGAGCGCACGGGCACATTCCTGGAGACGGAAAAGCGTCAGCACTGACAGGTGTCTCCTGTCCGCCCTGCAGGCTACAGCCAAACCCAGTACAATAACACAAACTGAAAGGCAATGCACGACAGAGAACCACACACCGTTAAATTCCGCCTTCGGAGTCAGGTCCTGTTCGCGCTGGTCTCCAGAAAGGTTCCCAGTAAGGTCTGTCCTTTTGATGCGCAGCTCTTCCGGAGTCCTCACTCAATCTTCTTTTATCGACTTTTTAAAAAGAAATGTCCTAGGTCCTTTTTCTGACTCCTTGTTTTTCTCTTTCTTCCGTTTTGTCTTACTGTTTGTAGGCTACCCCTTTCTCTCCACGGTTACCGTTCACTGCAGCAAAAACAGACTGTCTGAAAGACGGAGAGGGAGGGGAGGGGACACGGGAGGGAGGGAGGGTGATGGGAAGGAGGGAGGGAGGGGATTATAATACGATTTGGCCCATACCACTGGGATAACAGGGCCAGAGCAGGGGCCTACTGACTGAGAGCAACATGAAGGAGATGGAGCAGATAGAGAAGCGTGATCTCGCCACACCGAAATATCACCATAATGTCCCTGTACAGGCCCCTCCATAGTGACTTTATACACTGACCTTATCAGCCTTTGAGGAATTGTATCACCCTTGTACAACAGCACAGGGTTTCCTGTAATCCCGTTTATTTTATCTATCTATAGTTTTGACACTGATACTTCTTTGGGTTTAGGCCTGCTGCACATAATGTCCTAAACGAGGAGGACATCTGCTGCTGATTGTCACGGTACTCAGTCAAGTATCATGCTTCTTATCACTGATGGAATATTAACCATTAGCAGATAGGCCCACTATCTCCTTCTGACTTGATCATTTGCAATATGATAACAGAATATTTGGCCGCCGGAAGTGTCTTTAAAAGCGTCTTTTCGTCTGATTAAATGTCTAAACTGACTCTTTTTTTGTTGTTTGTCACGTGCTCATTTTATCAAGAGGAAGTTCTGACATGTTCTGACGTTTCATGCATCTGGCCCGTTTGGGAATCAGCATCCAGGGGAGGGAGGGTTGTTCAACTTGCCAGAGGATTAAGGATTAGTTTTAGTGGCGGATTAGGTTTGCGTGTGGGAAGGCATGATGGGGTTAAACATGGATGGCGGCAGCCGCACGGCAGCCCAATCAGTGGTAGAGGCGAAAAACTGAAGCATGGGGAGGTGGAGTTGAGACAGATACAAAACAAAAGCTACAAGAGGAAAACCGGGAGGGGTGAGAGGTGCCATGGCTTTCAGAGATCTTTATGCATGCAAGAGCCTGCTTTTCATAGTTAAAACAAAATATTTGGGTTTCATTGATCAAATCATCATTAAAACACTTCAGAGCGTCACACCTTGATTTTTTTCCAAATTAAAACCCATATGTTCATATTTCAAAAGGGTAACAATTTACATGCACAACTCTGTAAAATATATATATTGAAACTCTTTTCTGGCACTGAGTCTTTATCTCTGTCTCTAAACCAAATGGGAGAACGAAACGCAGCATCTGGCATCATTAAACACTTCTTATGAGAGCGGAGAAGGCTTTAAACGTTTTGTTGCTGCAGCAGCATATGAAGAGCGTTTGTTCTGGTTGGAAATGAGCGGGCAGCTCTGGGAAACGGTGGGGCTGCACTAAACTGTGATGTCCCGAGGTGTCTCGTGCCTGAACATGCAGCCAAAACAGCAGGTTGCAAGATTAAATCTGTGTTGGTCTGACTTCAGAACCGAAATGTTTTTACCCATTCAAAAATCGGCATATAAGCCATAATGGGATTTAATTTTATATTTCTACCATATAAATAATATTTTTCATTTCATTCTCTGTAAATAATGCAGGTTTATACATATATGTTTAAAACATCCTAGATGCAGACGTTCTAAAAAACATCAATGAGTGCATTCCTTTAATTCTCTCCCTCCCATTCCAAAATGATGTCCACTTTACATCACATCTCTGCCGGGACTCGAACCCGGAGCCTCTGGATTAGAAGTCCAGCGCGCTATTCCATTGCGCCACAGAGACTGAGGTACATTTTTCCTCGATCAAAATCGGGTTTATAGCTACTCGCCCACCCCGTTCAGAGCAGCATCCGCTCCATCCTTCAGCATCAGGACCGCAGCCTGTGAATTTTACTTAACCACCCGGTAGGGGGTGCTGCCGCCTCGTTTCCACAGAAACACCAAGAGGCCCTCCCTTTCAACCCCCACTGCTTGCAGGCAGGTTATCTCGTCAAAATATCATAATGTCGCCATTACCAGAGCATGTCTGGAATATGTAAAATCGTGCAAGTTCATCAACGGTTATGAGCCAAGGGGTTTATTTCTTGTAGGGAGTAAAAAGGCCATGCTGAAGCACCGCAGTACCAGTTTTATTAAAAAATCTCACACATTTCAAAAGGTTTGGGTGGAAACAGCTTCATTCAATCCAGTCTTAAACCCTGTAGAGTCTAGGTAATTTTCCAGTCCATCATAAAACCAATCTGTAGTCTCAATGGATCTCTAGCTCAGGTCGAAAAGTGCCTGTAGCTTTGATTAGACTCAGTGTAGGAAGTCATCTACATGCCTTGCTCCCCGCAATCAGTCCACACATATGGAGAGATTTTCTTCACGAGATAAAGTGAAATTTATTTTGAGCTGGAAATGATTAAAGACACATGAATCTTTCCAACGAGGGCAGAATGATTCCGAGAATTTAACTCTTTAGTTTTATAAATGCTGGCAGTTACCGCAGAAGCAGTTTTTACTTTCCTGTGATAAATACATTAAGTTGACAAGCAACTTTTCAATAACAAACTCAAATTACATTCAGGGTGACAAGCAAATTTCCTTTGAGCCACTGGTAATAAATTGATAAATTCATTTGTTGGTGCAACACTTAGGTGTTCTGTTTGTTCCTCTCAGTCTAAGTAGAGTTGATATAAACAAGACAGGATTTTAAAGCAGCTGGCGTGCTGTTTGCCTGAACGTTTAACCTTTTTTTCTTTTTCATGTGACTTTGTTACATGTTTTTTAAATGGAGTTGAATCTGACAGAACATCACAACCTGCTTTTATTCACACAGCGGGACAAAAGCTGTTGAGGTGAGGTGTATAGCTCCAGCGTGGCTCAGAGGGAGGTAAAGCCTGAAGCAGGCTGCAGGTGAGGAGCACGTTCATGCACACATCTTCCACCACTGGACTGCCTCAAAACATTTCTACTTCTCTTCAGATAAAAAATGCATCTGCAGCCTGGAGAGGGTAAAAACATGAACATAGGCCTACGATAAGACAGCTCTTCAGATACAAACGCATCCTGGCAGCATGAGAGGACTTAGGCAGGAAAAAGTGATTAATGAATCTGACGTCACAGCACAATTATACAAATTACATAAGCACATAACATGTAGGACACATCTAATTTTGGCTGTTGTTCACGCTGAGAACAAGTGTGAAAAAATAAACTGGGTCATGTTTGCGTGCACTTTGCACTCTGTCACTTTTAATGACCCTAAGCTTCTTATAGTAATTAGCTGCAAAGAAAAAAAAGCATCAACATAATTTCTGTGCACATTATATAATAATTATTTATTCAATACTTTGATGAGAAGGGGGTCTGCAGTAGTCCAAAACATAAAAACAAAACTTGCACACTGCATGAAATCCACGTTCCCTTCAACTTCCGGTCCTGTGTTCAGATCAAAATCAAAGCTAGGGAGGTGATGACTGACAGGCCGATGACCGTGTAGCCTGTGCGATAGACTTCTGGAATTTTGAAACCCTTACCGAAATCCCAGCACTGTTTAAAAAATTAAACAGAAAATACAGAAAGAAGACGATTAAAAGAAGAAGCACCATCAGATTAAATTTCTGAAAATGAAACCAGTTAATATGAAATAAGAAATCATTACAAAGAAGATTCACTTAGAGGCCTGTCACATTCCAGATGTTAAAGCCAAGTCACACAGACAGACACATTTTCAATGTCATAAAGAGAAACAGGAAAACATTAACTGGTATGTATTTATTTAAATGAGTGAGTCTCACCAAGTGACGAATGCCATTGTAGGTATGATAAGACAAGGGGAAGGCAATGCCAAACTTGGCCAACCCAATTAGGAAAGGGCCGACGGATAATGAGTGGATCAAATCCAGGTAGTGGGTGTAGTTTCCAGGTAGGGTCAGGGCGGCCAAAGCAAAGGCTGAAATGGCTGTTCAAAAAGACAAGTACTGAGTTCAAATGATGCATGAGAGGAGTGAGATGAAATGATATTCCACTAAAAAAATGAAAGAAAAAACATCTGTGCACTTGACTACATGAGTCACCAGATCCCATTTGCTGAGTTCCTCAATTATGTAAAACTTTTGTTTCCTCTTGTACACCAACTTCATTAAATCCAATCTGCACCGACATTGTGTTACAATAGGCTTAACACAACTGTTAATTCTCACACATTAAGTATTTGTTGGAAAATATACAACTTATTAAAATATAAATAGTTCTGAAAAGGGGGAAAAACATTTTCACATGTGAAGAGATGTTACTTAAAATCTCCAATTTATTATTAATCCTGAAGAATATTAATCAGATATGCAAGAATAATAAAAATGTTTAAACAAAGGCACATGATCATTCTGAGTGACTTCCAGACAAATCCGAGACAAAACTTTAGTCATATGACTAAAAGCTATTAAATATATTTTGCACATGTATGAGTTTAATTGTTTTCAAATACATTGCTGCTTTTCGTTCCAGTAAATGCTCTTAGAAACAAATCAATAGTGAAGGAGCTTAATGCATTGAAGAGACCTTCAGGGTCAATCAAAAGCATAAAGCAACTTTCAAAGTATATTCTCACTTTCATGTCTGATTCATAGCAGCAGAGTCAAATAGATCGAAGGCCTTAACTTCATTCAGAAAAGAACAAAAGCATGTGTGTGTTACCTCCACTGAGCCCTATTCCTGTTCCTCTGTGTGTGATGGACATCATCATGGGGACGGACCATCTGAAACACAAAGAGGATGTCGTGCATTACTGTGAGAGACTATGTGAGCAGGACGAACACGTGCCACACGTCATACATGAAGCCTTCTGTGATGGTGATGCACAATGTTGTGCAGGGAACTATGTCTCAGTTTTCTAGTTCATGCTGCAATAAAGTGCAGATACATGAAGCATAACTAAAAGCCAAGACCATTATTCTTTAAAAATGCAAATAAAAACGAATGACAGGTCCCACTTTACCTGACACATTTCCATACCTGCATAAATTATTAATCAAAAGAGTGAATCAAAGAAAAAGCAGCATTTTGATTCAAACTAAACAGACTGCAGTAGGTAGAAACTTTGTTAAAAATAATAAGTGGACAATGATTACACTGAGACATAAAAAATGCTCCTATTTAAGATAAAAGATAAAAAATGTGTCTTCTTAATTGTATTTTTTTTCTATTCTCATGATTTCTCGTGTGTATTTAAGGCTCTTTATCACATCTCTGATGATGCCGATTTGCCCTGCTGTGTAATTAGTAGCAAAATAACAAAAGACTTCTATTTTAAATGTAAAACTGATGTTTTGTGGGATATACAGTGTCTCTGGACAAGGTTTCACACCCAAACTACCATTCCTCCTCTAGTTTTTTCAGCAAACCCCAAGTTACTCGTGAACTGAGTAGGGAATGATACTTACTGATAGACTGTGATGTGAGGAGACATAGGTCTGTTTAATTGAGAATTTTTGGCCCAAAATTTGTCCATCTCCTCTTTAGCTGTGCTTCCCATTGGAGCAACACTAAAACAGAATGATAAGAAAGGTGCACAGAAACATAATTTACACTAGACACACATACACACAGGTTTAACCATTTCATGAATATGTGGATTCACACAGAAACACAGTACTTACTGTCTACTGAGGACTTGGTACTGAGGTCTGGACAGACAGACACCCTGGCGGGACAAGGTCCTAAAAAAGGTGTTTACATTCCTGGATTACCATTTAGAGGTTTATAAATCATTGAATCAAAAATGGATGAAAATCTAATACAGAGCATGTAATGAGAATTTAAACGGAACTAAAAATCAAAAGACAGAACTGCATCAACATTAAAGGCAACAACATGTGGACGATACAATCAGTTTGACTTTAAATAATGATACAGAAGGTTTTATAATCTTGGTCATCTCAGCTTTTATATCCTATAAATTTAAATCTTTGTTAGTTCTAGCACATTTATCTTAATTATACAAGTCTCCTTATCATGTCTCTACAGTTTGACTATGACTGCTAACATATTAATCTGAATACTTTGTAAGAAAAGCAGGTTCATATCTACAACATACAAACAGTTCAGACAGCTCTGAGGTGGAGAAACAAAGTGAAACTAAACTAAACCAAATGACACAGGAGAAGATACTAAAACTCCTAACAACATATGGAAATAACACACAAGATAACTGATAAAATACATTAAATGCAACGTGCCCGTTGCAAATGAACAAAGACGATAGAAATCTTTAGAATAAACAGGTTTGTTAACTTCTTCTTAACGGACATGTGCCCGTCTGTAAAAAAAAACATTTCATGTAAATTAGTTAGATAAGACTTGGCAACGCTTCGTTTAAGTCCGTCATTAATTAGATTAGGCGTCAAAGTCCACTTTCCTTTCCATCGCTCCAGAAAACATGAGACATTAGCCCAGAAGCTAACACCAGCTAGCGCTGTGTTACTCCTTATTCAACTAAACACTGATCATAAACCGAGGTTAGAAGGTCCCTTCGGATAATTTGTGTTCAGCTGCAACGAATTGCTGTCATAAAAACATCTCAATGTTACCCGCAAAGCGACGAAGAATACACAAAAACACATTCTCGAAACTAAAAGTTATGTAGCATAGACGTACTGACCTTAGAAGCAGCGCCATGTTTGACAAGGAAGCGAGCGGAAGTGACGTAGAGGATGTTGTTATTTTGTGTGAGGAAGATTATTTTACAGTGAAAAAACTGCAGCTCTGGTTAATTGTAACTACCGAATCAAATAACTTATTGTTTAATTGTATCCCCAATCTTAAATTTTTTTGTTTCTTTTTTTTTTTTGTTGTTATTCTTTTTATATTAATGCAACTTGTATTATACTGCAACTTTAGGTAGGATGATATTCAGTGGACTCATAACTAAGTAGTACCTATTGTTTATCTCCTAATTATTATTATTATTATTATTATTATTATTATTATTATTATTATTATTATTATTATTATTATTATTATTATGTTCTTGTCCTATGTAATCTATTTATTTATTTTTGACATATTTTTGTGGGACAAATATTAATATTTAGTACCAATCTTGTTCAACTGCAGAGTTCAATCTGCTGTCCTTGAATGATTTCTAAGTTAATCCAAGATTTAAAAAATGCTGACATTTTGTTTTCCTATATGTTTTAATGACACTGCTGCATTATTTGAGAAAGTTGGGTATAAGAAAAGACACTCACCCACGAAAGCAAAATCTCCTTATATTACAAAGTCAATGATGTCCAGAAGCAGCTTTAAATTACACTTAGAATTTTCTGCCTTTGTATATAAAATATATACATGTAGAAGCAGGGAACATGAACACTCACTGGCCACTTTATTAGGTACACCTTGCTAGTACTGAGTTGGATGCCCTTAGCCTTAATCCTTCTTAGCACTGATTCAACAAGGTACTGGAAGCATTCCTCAGAGAGTTTGGTCCATATTGACATGATAGCATCACGCAGTTGCTGCAGACTTGTCTGCTATACATCCATGATGCAAATCTCCCATTCCAACACATCCCAAAGGATTAGATTGATATCTGGCAACTGTGGAGGCCATTTGAGTACAGTGAACTCATTGAAAACCAGTCTCAGATGATTCCAGCTTTATGACATGGTGCATTATCCTGCTGGAAGTAGCCATCATAAGATGGTACACTGTGGTTATAAAGGGATGGACATGGTCAGCAACAATGCTCAGGTAGGCTGTGGCATTGCAGCTATGCTGAATCGGTACTAAGGGGTCCAAAGTGTGCCAAGAAAATGTCCCCCACATCATTACACCACCAGCAGCCTGAACCGTTGATAGAAGGCAGGATGGATCCATGCTTTCATGTTGCTAACGCCAAACCCTACCATACGAAGGTCACAGCAGAATTCAAGAATCATCAGACCAGGACACATTTTTCCAATCTTCTGTCTAATTTTGGTTAGCCTGTGTGAATTGTAGCCTCAGTTTCCTGTTCTTAGCTGACTGTAGTGGAACCTGGTGTGTCTTTTGCTGCTGCAGCCCATCTGTCTCAAGGTTTGATATTTTGTGCATTCAGAGATGCTCGTCTGCATACCTTGGATGTAACAAGTGGTTATTTGAGTTACTGTTGCCTTTTTATCAGCTCAAACCAGTCTGCTCATTCTCCTCTGACCTCTGGTATCAACAAGACATTTTCACCCACAGAACTGCAGCTTACTGGATATTTTCCCTTTTCAGGAACATTCTCTGTAAACCCTAAAGATGGTTGTGCGTGAAAATCCCAGTAGATCAGCAGTTTCTGAAACACTCAGACCAGCCCGTCTGGCACAAACACGTTCAAAGCTACTTAAATCACCTTTCTTCCCCATTCTGATGCTCAGTTTGAACTGCAGCAGATCGTCTTGACCATGTCTACATACCTAAATGCACTGAGTTTCAGCCATGTGATAGGTTGATTAGAAACTTGCGTTAACGAGCAGCTGGAAAGGTGTGCCTAATAAAGTGGCCAGTGAGTGTATATCTGACAGTAAATAAAACCTTGGTTGGTTAAATGAAGATTGAAAGTCAAAGTAACAAAAATGAAGCCACAGATATATTGGAATCTATTTTATTTTGCAAGTTTCACACAATGAACATCATTTGGCATTGTTTTATGACCAAACAGGCCATGATACATCACTTCAGAAACAGTTTTTACAAGTCACAAAGGTGTACATGAAAACCGTCCTGCTGGAAAGGTTTTCTAATAAAAACAGGAAAGAGTAAAACTCCGAGCAGTCGAAAAGCCTCTTTTCAGCAGTATTTTATGATAATCAGATTTGTGAACTGATCCATGCAATATTACAACTGACAGACACACGCACAGTTTTACCCTCAAAAATAACACACAAATAAATGCAGACACACACACTCACACACAGAACCACATACAGTTCAGACTGACATTTTCTGAATGTTAATAATATGTCTCCTGCTCCACCCAACCTGGAAGAAATGAAGAGGGAGGAAGAAAAAAAGAGAGAAAGTGTCAGAGAGCAAAATGACGGGCGAGCAGGTTTCATAATAAGCCTTTGTATCGCTCTATTTGTATTCATCTCGTTGCCTTTCTCTTCGTACATTTCCAAATGAATCCCCTTATAACTCAGGCTCTGATCAGCAGGCCGTGACACACAGATTAACAGAAATGATTAACTGTCATCATAGATTGTATTTGTCTCCTCATGTCTCGCCCCTCATCAGCTGAGACGCTGTGGCAATGAACAGATTTGGAACCATTGTAGAGTGTCCATATCATGTATATGATCTTTGGAGCATATCTCAAGAGCTAGCCTGCTTTCATTTCCTCTCTAATTATTTTCCAGTGGCTCATTTGGTGTTGATCAGGTACGCTCTCTTTCTAGCTCTGTGCTTGACATATTTTATGTTTGCCAGACAGAGAACATCCTACATCACATACACAGTTTAGGCTATAGAATTGTCAAACCAAAACAAGAATCAGTGAATGTAAAATTAGTAAAGGTGGATTTTTTTCCCCTTTCTGGCCGTCGCCATGACGCAGCAAGAGCATTGCATGGAAATCTGCTGCTTCGAAACATGTTTTCAGTGTTTGCTGTTCACCAACGGTGATCTTCTGTTTTATAAGTTGTGATTCTATGCTCTATTTGATAAATGTAATTCCCAAAGCAAACTGCCTGACAGCAGTACATTTACTGTACATGCTGTTTTGTCAGAAATCAAACCTGGAAGACAAACTGTAATCACTCAAGTGTTGCCGAGGCAGCAGTTCTGAGAGCTGGAGGATTGTTCAATATCGAATGACTTGAATCCTGCTGGATCCCTGATATGTTTATCAGTTAAACCAACAGCTTATTAAATGGTGGTAAAGAGGATTTTGCCCAGAATGAGAAGCTCAACGGCTGTTAGACGTTTTTTGAGTAGTGCACAAGCGTTGTAGCAGCCCCTCTCTCCCTCTTCCTCCTCTTCCCTTAACTGCAGAAACGACGTGAATCTTGAATTTGCGTAGTTTTGTTTACTATCTGCATCGCTGGAGTTTTTTTGTGGAACTACTATAACTTTGTTGCTTCAAACATCTCACATTCATCACCGGTAAAAGGCTGTTAATTATCAGTACAAGTGCTGCTAGAGCTGAAATGCTAGTAGCAGCATGGATCACTGTGAAACCTGATGTACTGCACACTGCTCAGCTTTTTACCTGTTCACGGGTTCGTTATCTATTGGCTAATTTATTTCAAGCCTCACCAAGTCTATGATTTATGAATATTATAACTTTTTCTTTTAGAAACCATAAGTACAAGACCGCTACAAGTTGATAAAATGATTTCAAAGTAAATTTGACATCTAAATTTGCTACAAAATCCTCAAGTATGATACAAATCCCTTTGATTTAATGCACATCATGAAAGATTTCAACAAGACAGCTGAAAGTTTTTACAACATCAAAATAAATCTGACACATAATTGCAACTCTTCTCACAGCGATCCATGACTGTTATTTTTATTGATCTATTATTAATATAGCGACAAACCATGAAACAAAAGAACAGGAACAAAACGCAGCTTGTAAAGTGTTTTTGATTGGCTGGTGATTTGTTTCTATGTTTAGCAAAACATATAAATGATAAATAATACCACAATACTTATAAGTACATTTTACTGTCTCTTTGTGCTTCAGTTTGTCTGGTGCATTAAGAGAAAACCTTAAATGACAAAACATTAGCAGTTCTTATGCTTCATGTAGGAGTTTGTCCTCTTTTCTCATGATTGACAGTTCAATCTCTTTCTTTTTTAAACTGTTATGTAGCCATTTTAGTTACTTTAAATTAGTAAATTCATCCCAGAGAGACACTATAATTAAGTGTTTTTGTTCACAATACTAATAAATCAGGATTTAGGGATAATTAAGCAATAATTTACCAGCTGGAGTACAGTTTAAATGACTGGCCAGTGATGTAAGTTTGTACATTTTGCTTTGGTTTAAACAAGTTTTTTATTTCATAGGAGAATTAATAATAAATTTAATCAGCTTCACAGTTTGGTGTTTAATTAGAAACTGACACCTGAGTTTTTATTCTTATCTCACTTAACACAGTTTTTCTTAGATAATTAGTTATTTGGAATGATGCTGTCACTGACTATCTTGTGCATGTAACTATCTGTGAAAAGTTCACAGCTTTGCCTCATTTGTCAGAAGGAGTATCTTCCAATTGGAAGATCAGGGGTTAATTGTCAGTCCTGCCATCCGTCCAAGTGTCCTTGAGCAAGATATTATACGCCTCCTATTGTTGCCGAAGGGAATAAAAGTGTGAATAAAAGCAGCTCTATAAATATAAACTGGGAAGGTACGAAATAAAAGGAAGTGTATGATTGTTTGTGTGAATGAGAAGAATATTATGGAGTATTTTGTAGAACTTAAATTAGATTAAAAAGCTGGTTTATTAGTGTGGACTGTTTGACATTTATCTGCAGGATGGAGCTGAGTCAGATGTGAGCGTGTTATTTAAGAAGCTGCTGGACACTCGACTCTTCTGGTGCGTTTAACTTTTACAAGAACTGTTAGGAAGGTGCAGAGATGTACAGAGAAGCTTCATTTAAAATGCCACATGTTCTTTGGAAAAGGGATGTCAATCTCTCTATTGTATGAACATTTAAGGATTTTTCTGTCAGTTTATTAACTAAATAAATAAGCTTGAAACTTTGTTGATCTTGGTTTCTTGCTTACCTCCTGGGGCTCTCCGCAGAATTAACTTACGAACCTCATCATAAACAAAAATGAGAAGGCTGTATGGGAGGGCGCAGAACCACCAAAGAATCCTGAGAAGAACAAAACAACACAGCTAAGTCTGGAGGAAGACGCAGGGCAGAGAGTCACAGCCAGAGTGTAAATTCTTCAACTCATCGCAGTCATTTCTGAATATTAAGGATGACAATGAGGTGTTTAAGAAGATCATACACTTCATTTGAAGTTGAGAGAGGCAGGCTAATAGCAAACTATTGGTCCTTAAAGGGGTCATTATTTGGTTCAGTGGAGTTATGCATATACGAAACATACTTCATGGGGTACATGCGCAAAGCCACGTCCATTCCAGGGCAGTAAGAGAGGAAGGCAGCCAGGGCTGTCTCAACAAAGAGGCCAAAGATCAGGATCCTGTTCCTGTTGACCAGAAGTTCAAAAAATCAGAGAAAAAATCTGATTTATATTAAAATATTTTAAATAAGTGACTAAAAAATAGGCATCTGTCTCTTTCTCCTCACTTACCTCATGCCCTGTTGAAAGAGTGAATTCCTCCTGGTCTTACAGATGATAAGATCTGCCCATTGGACAATCACAATGCTGGCAAAGAAGGATGTGTGGCAGGTGAATTCAATAATCTTTCTCTGTTCGTAGGTCTGCACAGGTAGAGCACATGTTTTATTTAGTTTTACTCGAGTATTACAGATTTTATAAGGATGGAGTGTCTGTTTCCTCACCCACTGCTGCCCGTAACTGTCCTCCAGGTCATTCACTTTACGGTCATCCCAGTTGATGCGGATGCCGACCAGATGTGATGGAAGGAAGCCGTTTTCAGCCAAAATCACAAAGTAAGTGAAAAAACCCGCCAGAGCCTGGATCATACCTGGAGGAAGGACGGGGTCACACCCATTCATAAGGGATTAGTTTAATAAGTGCAAGTCTAGAATCTTATTTTCAGTTTTTTAAAGAACAATTATTGTAATAAATGCACACAAATGCTATTTTATTTTAGAATATGAATCATTTGTCCATTAGTTACTGTGAATGTGATTATTCATGATTTGTTTAGTTTTCGCCAAGTGTAAAATCACTAGTTTATGTCTCTTGTCTTCTATTGTGTTAATTTCTATTAATTAATTAAAATAATCACAAGGTTGTTTTCATGCACATATCTTTGTCCATTCCCAAGTTTTACATGGTTTGTTTTCCCTTTTCTGTTTTGAAGACACCAGGTCTCAAGCTGCATTATTTTTACTTCCAAAATCTGGAATCAAAATCTGGATTCCATTAAGCTTCTATCGATACAAGCCTTGTGACTTTATATGCAAAAAAAAAAAAATAATAATTCAATTTTATAGACATTGTTGCAGTCAAAAGTGTTTTCATTTAAATTACAATTATTATATATTAATGTAATGTATACAATATAATATAATGGAATGGAATATAATATATAAATAAACAAGTTAAATAACATTTCTGTGGGGTTTTAAAATCCCATTTCTGAACTACTTCATTGTCATCCTCAAGCACATTGAGACATTTATCATACCAGACAATCATGTAAATCATTTCCCATCTGTTATATGACAGCAGAGGCAGTGATGTTACAGAGTCGGTAAAGAGAGAAACAGGAATTACACTAAAACACGAGGAACAGACCTGAAAATGAGTCAAATCAACCCAAAAAGCACATTTTGAGGCAGTAATGGCTGTGAACAGCTCTGTTCCTGTGATTTTCTCTTCTTTAAGGGGAAACGCTCCAGATAGCTGAGGACTGTTATATTAGGTGATAGGCTGTTAGAATTTCATGTTGGCAAATATGTTTTGTGAAAGTGAGCGTAGCATTTTAGGCATCTTGACATCTTATTTCAGTTTTCAAATACGCTGAACTGACACAACTTCTCACGATGGTTATTAATTAGATAAATTAAAACCCTTCATCAGGTTAGTGTTTGAGTTGAAGGACAAAATTCAGCTTCTTTTCATTTTTTTTTCTCATTTGTGACAGTGTTGCATCTGTTCTGTTTCACTTTACTCTGCTTTTGCAGTTGTTAAATGTCACCTCGAATCCCCTCTTCAGTTAAGTGTTCATTACAAACTTCAGGTTCTCCTGCTGTAATGTCAGATAGGGGGTTTATAAGTGTGATTTGTTGTGTCTTAAAAAAAATGTTCTCTCTCCTTTTTATGGAAATTAATGCTCTGAACTGATGCTTGTTGCTGTCGGTTCTGAGCATGTTCCGTTTTAAATGAAGCGCCGTCATATTTTGCCCTATTTAACAGTGCGAGAAATTGGGCCAGCCTTTGATCTTTCACTATTCCCAAACCATATAAAACCAGAGATAAGAAGTGTGTGTGAGGGTCCGACCACTAAAACACGAGAAAGATTAAGTGCCAGCAGACCACTCACCGTTCTCATTTTGCTGTAAATGTCAAAACAATTAGAAGAAAAATGAGGGAATGTCTGTTGAACCTTGGATCAACCGCTTCACTTGCACATACTTAAACATTTACAGATGGGGTGAAAAATGGCAGAATTTATGATAAAAGTTTATTGGAGATGTTTACTGTTGTTGTAAAGCGATTCAGGTTAAAGGTGTGTGGTGAAGAGAGCAGACCTATCTGTCCGTACGCCATGCTGATGAGGCGTTCATTGACCAGCTTGTCAGTTTTGGGGTTTCTCGGTTGTCGTTTCATAATGTCACTTTCAGCAGTTTCATAAGCCAGAGAGATAGCTGGAACCTGGAGCAAGTAGAAGAAAAACGATGAGCTCACGTTGCACCTGTATGATAAATGTGCAGAAATTTGTCTTTGTGGCATCAGTACAAAAGCATGATGACAGTGCCAGAGATGAGGTAAACTAAACATATCACTGTTAATATAATCATTCAGTCTCTGAGCGGAGGTGGTAAAGACAGAAAGAGGGCAAGAAGACAGTGACAGAGAGGGAGGTGGGGAGAGCTATTCATAAAACAGGAGGGTAAAAAGGGTCTGTGTATTAAAGATCTTATTTTGGCAGGTTTTACCAGGTGAGCAGCAGAACAATATGTCTGACTTAGAGAAAGAAATCTCTGGGACTTAGGTGGGATTTGGGGTGGGGACTTGGCACTGTTTGAAACTGAGCACATATCCTCTGTAGTCTGCAAATCCACTTTGTTTTGGTGTTACACCACTCTGACCTGCAGCTGCACATGAAGTGAGAGAAAACACTGATTCTTAGGTTAGAAAGTGCACATCTGATCGTGCACAGAATCCAAGTCTAAATCATGAAGCATTTCTTAAGCATTTATCAGCCATCTTTTGTTTCATGCTCACTAAAAATCATCATGGTAAACTCCATGTGCTGGTTGTCACAGATAAAGTCCTCGAGCCTGCAGCCACGAGTGCCACTAGTCAGTAAACAAGCTGTTAGAGGAAGACATGGGAAATCAGTAATTTTACCTGCCTACTTCACCATAAACTAAACACTTTTAAGGTAATTCTCAGAACATTTAAATGTTTTGTTTTTGTTTTCAGGGTCTCATTTAAAGCATCTAATTCCACCAGCAGTTATTAAATCCTCAGAGGTTTTTATGTGCTAATCAGGAGAACAAATGAAGCGCTTTTTGTCTTCAATTGTCCCAAAATCTACTAAAAAACGAGCGCACCATCCCTGTGATCTCAGTTAATAAACACAAGTCTATTCTGCTGCCACGACTTAATCATCTGTCACCACAATAAAACATCAGATTTATTCAATAAAAATTTAAATTAGCTGTTTTTCTCTCTTGAATCTGAAGATAAAACGATTCTTGGCAGTTTTAAACCAAAAACATTTATAAAATTCACATAGTTGCAAGTTTTTTCTTGTTTAAATGAAAAAGAAGCATTTTCAGGTGAGTATTTGTGTTTTGGTGGTTGAGAGTGGTAAAAATTAAAGCGGCAAGCACAAAAAGTCCTTCTGAATATTTCATTCTGTGATTCCTTTCTTTTGTAATGATGGATTACGCCCCTCAGGCGAGCAGCATGCCAGCAACTCTTTTTGTTGCAACAGGAAATACAAAGGAGAGACTGGCATCTAGAAATGGCAGAGCTATGAAATGTAAATCTGTATGTGAGTGTCACCCAGTCTTTGTTCTGCCTGAACAAATGGACATCAAAGCCAAAGGCAAATTTCTCCCACTGATAGAAAGAACAAATTAAACCAAACATTTGCTCTTTTTACCTTCAGGCAACCATATTTGACAACCGTAGTTAAAAAAAAAATAAAATAAAATCCCTTAATGTCACTTTTACCTTGCCTGTAGCTATGCAACATGATCATAATTAGCAGCCTTTCACTGGTGAAAATTGCTAAAATTAACCAATAATTACAGTATAATTCAGTAAAGTGAGCTAAATGTAAATAAAATATATTTCTGTGAGCTACATTGTGTAAATGAGCAACAAGATTACAACGAAGGTTCAGAGTTTAGAGAATTTTACACTTTTTGAAATGGGAAAATAACATAAGAAACAGCTGCAGGTGAAATGAGATGTGCTCACTTTTACAAGGAGGGTTCAGGAGTGTTAATAAACCCTCTTATCAAGTAAAAAGGTAAAGAAATGTTAGAGTTTGTGTTTCCACAGCTCACCATGTCGGTGCCCAGGTCGATGCAGAGGATGGTTACAGTTCCCAGAGGAAGAGGAACACTGGCGATGATGAAGAGGAGGAAGGGTGAGATCTCTGGGATGTTGCTGGTTAATGTATAAGCAATGGACTTCTTTAAGTTATCAAAAATAAGGCGACCTGCAACAAAAGAAACATATTTTTATGCATATATATTATTATATTTATAAATACAGATTCAGAGTAATATTGTTTATTAATAGTTTGATCGATCTTCACATTTTTGTGGTGTTTATTGTGATATTTGAATTTATTAAAAGACTGAATAAATTTCCCTCTGACAGCTTCTTCAGCAGAACCTCATTAGATATGAATGTTCTCGTACCATATTAGGCAACTCAGGTTCAATTTACCAGCAGTCACTTGAGGCGAGTATCAAGTCAAATCTCATGCTTATCAGTGTAATTCACAAGGGAAATCTGAGCCCAGTGCTGTGTCACGTCTTCATGAATAAGTCAGTCCGTGAGGTCTCTGAATGCTGACTGTTCAAATTACATTCAGACCCTGTTAACTTCTCTGAAAAAGATTTATGATCTCATTCAGGCTTATTTTACCTTAAAGTCAGACAACTTTAAGAATCTTTACTCACATTGAAATCTTGATTTAGTTCAGGCTTTTCTTACTTAAAAAAATAGACATTAAAGATATTTATTTTCAGCTTTAAATGAAAGAAAATGTTAAGGAAATAAATTCTGAAACAACCTGCACAAATATGAATATCTGAATCCTCCTGCAGACCTTTGAGGAAACGGTGCTGATTATTAGAAAATATATATCCAACAGAGCCGCCACATGGAACAAAGGAGAAAGGGTTCTAAAAGTTCTTTAGAGAACATAGTGGATTGTTGCAAAAGAGGTTCTTTACAACTCAATCAGAAGGAAACAAAAAATAAACAATACAAATTAGTGTGTGTTCATCCCCGTCAGGTAAAAGACCAGCATGTCCCCAACATTTAACAGCTTCTATTTAGAATTATACATCTCTTCTGTCAATAGTTTGCTCTTTGTTGGAGTCAGAACCATCCAAATTTGGGAAAAAAGAGTCAAGTGGGAAGATAATGAACTATAATTATATAAAACATTCCTCTTATACTCCTAATATGTTTATATTTATCACATTATTTTCAAAATGGCTCTATAGACTGAATAAAAGAGGACAATATTATGAATGAAAGCATTTTAACTTGTTGGAACAGTCATGAATGTTTGTGGTAGTTTTGTAAATCTATACAAAATTTAAAAGCATTTCTGTGCAATCTGCTGGATCCTGTTGAAAATTTTAAGATGTTAAGTTTTTTTTGTGTAAAACTCAAGTAATGAAGGATGAATTTGTAATAAAATGTTATGACTGAAGTTTATTGTCTAAAATCATGATAAATTAATGAATAAAAATCTGTGAAATCAAACATAATTATAATTATTTTGGTTATAATCTAAGTGCCACATAAAAAAGCCAATGAAAAAGCAATTTCTGAATCAAATTTTCTTTGTGTCTGACTGAAATTTTACAAATTATTTTTCTTATTCATGTTTTTTTTTCTTCTTACAACTGACTTCTTCAAGGCCATTACCCATCACCACCTAACACTCACCCTCCTCCACTCCGGTAACGATGGAGGCAAAGTTGTCATCCAACAGGATCATGTCAGCCGCCTGCTTGGACACATCAGAACCTGCGATCCCCATGGCAACACCAATGTCTGCTTTCTTTAGAGCAGGAGAGTCGTTCACTCCGTCCCCTGTCACAGCCACTATTGCCCCCTGTGCCCGCAAGGAGCGGCAAACAAAAAGTGTCAAGAGAAGCAAGATAAGTACCGTGATTTAAGTTTTTTCCCATCACTTCCTGCTCTCACTCTTCTCCTTCTGTCTTAATAATGTCTTTTCAAAGCAGTTCTGGGGAGATTAAAGAAAAAAAATTGAATGGAGTAGCAATCATTCAGTTAGAAGGCGTCAAAATGAACGAGTCAGGGTGAATTATGGCATGATCTCAATACCTTACAAGTGTAATCAGGAAATCAAATTGATCTTTTTGGGCATAAATGCTGAGTTTCTACATTATTTTAAGGTACAATATGCTTAATATGCAAGTTTAATATACAGTTTAAGGTATATGTTACAGAAGAACACTTGTTTTTAGTCATATGCTCAATGCAAGCACTCGTAGCAAAGAGGCACAGAGAAATGCACAGACACGAACAAAACCGAGTATTCATCCATTGAACCACCTGCACTGACAAAAAGCTAAAGAACACTCAAACACACACAGAACGCTGCATTCAGCAGCAAATGGCAGGGACACACAAGCACTTTTACTCTCATACACACACCTTTATTCAACCATACTTCCACACTCAGACTGAATTGGACACATTCAAGCATTTACGACTTTATCACAAACACACATGCTTGAATTCAGCCATATGAACTCACACGCAGAAATTCAGCTGAATGCTTTTCAAAAAAAAAGGGATGAACATACACTCACACATGCTCGGTTTCACACACACTGGTGACCATTGACCTGTCTCTGGCAGCCCTCCACGATGATGAGCTTCTGCTGAGGAGAGGTGCGAGCAAAAACAATCTCAGTGTGGTTCCTTAGCAGGTCGTCCAGGAACTCGGAGCTCATGTCCTTTAAGTCTGAGCCGTGCACCACACAAGCTTTGGCATCTCTGTAAATAACACACACGAAACAGCATGGAGTCAGTGATAGCAAGGACAAGTGCACAAAGAAAGGGGACGACATTTTCCTGCTAACCCACTGAGTCTACCAGCCCACCAACACATGGACACACAGTCAGGTTTATTAAAAAGCTGTAAAAATGCAACATACAGTGGGGCAAAAAAGTATTTAGTCAGCCACCAATTGTGTAAGTTCTCCCACTTAAAAAGATCAGAGAGGCCTGTAATTTTCATCATAGGTATACCTCAACTATGAGAGACAAAATGAGGAAAAAAAATCCAGAAAATCACATTGTCTGATTTTTAAAGAATTTATTTGCAAATTATGGTGGAAAATAAGTATTTGGTCAATAACAAAAGTTAATCTCAATACTTTGTTATATAGCCTTTGTTGGCAATGACAGAGGTCAAACGTTTTCTGTAAGTCTTCACAAGGTTTTCACACACTGTTGCTGGTATTTTGGCCCATTCCTCCATGCAGATCTCCTCTAGAGCAGTGATGTTTTGGGGCTGACGCTGGGCAACACGGACTTTCAACTCCCTCCAGAGATTTTCTATGGGGTTGAGATCTGGAGACTGGCTAGGCCACTCCAGGACCTTGAAATGCTTCTTACGAAGCCACTCCTTCGTTGCCCGGGCGGTGTGTTTGGGATCATTGTCATGCTGAAAGACCCAGCCACGTCTCATTTTCAATGCCCTTGCTGATGGAAGGAGGTTTTCACTCAAAATCTTACGATACATGGCCCCATTCATTCTTTCCTTTACACGGATCAGTCGTCCTGGTCCCCTTGCAGAAAAACAGCCCCAAAGCATGATGTTTCCACCCCCATGCTTTACAGTAGGTATGGTGTTCTTTGGATCCAACTCAGCATTCTTTCCCCTCCAAACACGACAAGTTGAGTTTCTACCAAAAAGTTCTATTTTGGTTTCATCTGACCAAATGATGTTCTCCCAATCCTCTTCTGGATCATCCAAATGCTCTCTAGCAAACCGCAGACGGGCCTGGACGTGTCCTGGCTTCAGCAGGGGGACACGTCTGGCACTGCAGGATTTGAGTCCCTGGCGGCGTAGTGTGTTACTGATGGTAGCCTTTGTTACTTTGGTCCCAGCTCTCTGCAGGTCATTCACTAGGTCCCTCCGTGTGGTTCTGGGATTTTTGCTCACCGTTCTTGTGATCATTTTGACCCCACGGGGTGAGATCTTGCGTGGAGCCCCAGATCGAGGGAGATTATCAGTGGTCTTGTATGTCTTCCATTTTCTAATAATTGCTCCCACAGTTGATTTCTTCACACCAAGCTGCTTACCTATTGCAGATTCAGTCTTCCCAGCCTGGTGAAGGTCTACAATTTTGTTTCTGGTGTCCTTTGACAGCTCTTTGGTCTTGGCCATAGTGGAGTTTGGAGCGTGACTGTTTGAGGTTGTGGACAGGTGTCTTTTATACTGATAACGAGTTCACACAGGTGCCATTAATACAGGTAACGAGTGGAGGACCGAGGAGCCTCTTAAAGAAGTTACAGGTCTGTGAAAGCCAGAAATCTTACTTGTTTGTAGGTGACCAAATACTTATTTTCCACCATAATTTGCAAATAAATTCTTTAAAAATCAGACAATGTGATTTTCTGGATTTTTTTTCCTCATTTTGTCTCTCATAGTTGAGGTATACCTATGATGAAAATTACAGGCCTCTCTGATCTTTTTAAGTGGGAGAACTTACACAATTGGTGGCTGACTAAATACTTTTTTGCCCCACTGTACGTGAAACTAGATAACCCAAAACTACAACAGATGCAAGAAACATCTGCAGCTAGACGGGAATCTGTTGCATGTCTGAAACTAAATTGCTCCAACTAAGTAAAAACACAAAATTGTTGCCTTCATTTGTAAAAGTATTAATTAATAATTTATTTGCACTGATTTCCTGATTGTGTGATCCAGTTATCTCTCTGATGTCATGTGACCGATGTGAAGGAGAAATGCTGAAGATCATCTCAGGATCTCTGCATGAATTTTTAAGAACCACATCCCAACTTTAATAACCACTCTCAGGGAGGTTCCTATAGAAATGAATGATTTGCTAATTAACATGCTGTAATTATTTGTTTAATTCCTCCAAAGTGATAAGACTTAAGGTTATATCCTAATTATTTCTTGGCAGAGGTACTAGACCTCTCAGTAGGAGTATTTTCAGTCTACATTTACTGTCATATTATTCTTCTCTCTACATCAATTAGACGTCTGTGAAGACAGGGACTGGTGAACTTCCTCTCTTTCTTGATGTGAGGTTTCCTCATCTTTGTTCTCTGAAGCAGATTTTTTTTTTTTCCTTTTTAGATTCTGACAACTTCTGACATAACCAGGCCAGTTGTTTCCTTACATATTTTTGTCTATTAGTTCGGCTTATTAGCATCTGGTTCGAGCTTGATCTTGAGTTGGATTCCTCGTGAATGAATATATTTCCCAGTTTTTCCTTTAAACACATACTGTAACCTTGCCTGAACACACATCCAGGAGATGCATCACTGCCCACATCCTCACGCAGTCTCACAGTGAGTTACTCTCAGAGGCTCGGGCACACAGCCAAAACTCGGTCTGACACACACACACACACACACACACACCTGGGGTTAACTTGGCTCAGAGGGATGTTCAGTCTCTCAGCGATATCCTCAACTGTCTCGTTGCCCTCAGAGATGATGCCCACACCTTTAGCAATGGCCTTGGCTGTGATTGGGTGGTCCCCGGTTACCATAATTACCTGCTCACAGACACAAAGTCCCATAAATCACAAAGCTCCATTGCTCTAAACCTACTGTATCATCATATGGATGTCATATGTCACAGCATGCTTGAGCTACAGTACAGTATGGGTCTTTGGAGTCTATAAGTTATCAGAATGTGTTGTTTGATTACACAGGGGAAAAATGGTCCAGTTAAGAGGTTGAAGGTTTATATCCAACCATACAGTGTAGATAAATGTCTTACGTGTTGTGTTCTTGAAGAAAATTGTTGCAAGTGTGGAATAAAAATCAGTCATCAACATACTGTACAGGAATGGAGCCAGATTATTTCAGCCCATGTTTAAAGGTTGTTTTTATGAATTTGTTCTAAAACACAAGCAAATGTTGGGAAAATTTTAAAGTAGCTAAAGGGAATTTAATTATTGAAAATGGAAAATACAAAGTTATTATGATGTAATTTATTTCTTTTATAAAACCATAAAAAAGAAACAGAACATGCACTTCTAAAGATAGTTATAGAGCAACAATCATGTGCATTCATAGAGTCAAAATAAAGTCCAATCATTACAAATTCTGGCCCTTTTGACTGGATGTGTTGCGTATCAAGGACACAAGAACTAAATCTTGAAAGAGTAAGTCATGCAGCAAACTACAAATTACAAGCAGACATGTTGTTCTTCTAAATAATGTGTTCAGAAGAATAAAGTCAGTGTTTAAATGTCCAAGTCAAAGTGTTGACCTCAATCTGATCAGAATGCTGAGAAAGAGCCTAAAGAGAGCAGTTAGACAGAAAAAAACATCAAATCTGTTGAAATAAATCAGTTCTATGTGCAGGAATGGACTGAAAGTTCCCCCATGCTGATGTGTAGGACTGAATAACTGTTATCACAAATACAAGGAGTTGTATTTACACCTGTACAAGGTTGTTGCACTAAATAAAAAAACAGGCTTTTGGAACTCATGTGAATATTTTCTCAGCACATAAAAGGCCTGGTCTAATTATTCTGTTCTATTTGTCTCATTTGTTTTTTCCTATTTTTTTTAACTTTCATTAAAACCTGAAGTTATTTTAATATCAATGTATTTTTAACAATATTGAAGATTTAAAAAAAACCACATTGTTAAATTTATTTACATATACTTTTAGATACATAAAATAAAATGCTTTGAAATTTTCAAAAAAAACTTTTAGAGCGACAACACGGCGTCATCACGGTGAACAACGTACACCAACAAGTGCTGAAAAACAGGAAACTAGAGGACACAAGCTAGTTAGGCACACGGTTAGTCACAAAGTGACATTTATTTTTTTTATGTACTCTGAGTTGAGTCTGAGTAAAAAAATAAAGAATTTGAAGGTGAAAATATGACTGTTTTTTAGAGTAAAAACTTTTTACTTTCTTACGTTTAAGAGTATGTATTTTTTTTTTACTTTTACTTAAGAGGTTGCAGTACTTTTACCAGAGTAGTTTTGTGCACAAGTATTAGTGCTTTTACTTAACACTGGTACTTTTGACATATTCAGATTTCTATAAAAGATAAACACTGAATCATTAGTGTTTCACCTCATCAGGATCGTGTTCAGCAACATTTAAATTCCCAGGAATCATAGTTCGAGAAAAGCATACAAAGATTTTACCAGTTCACTTAAAATTTTAACATATTTTAGATGCAGTCAGAGCAAACGTGAGTGATGAGTATTTAAATTTATCTCCTCAGTATAAGTAAAGCTGATATATTACAAATAAAAGGAAAACATTTTATTAGACATGTTTTCTTTTTTAGTTAAACAATATTTCCTTCACTTAAGCATCAAACTCATCTCTGCTTTCTTCTCCCTTTAGTTATTTTTAAGACAATTCAAGTGTGTTTTTCTTGGAATAAACGCTTAACCTAAAATTTGAAAAGTATTTGGTCTGTTTGGAGTGGCTGCCTTGAATCAGACCAGCTCCTTCTGTTCATTTTCAGTTTTTTAATCTCTTTTGGCAGTCGGTTAACCTTCCTGTGGCAGAACTTATTATTTTCCTGACAAAGCCTTTTCTCTGTGTGTACTTGCACCTGATTAAATCCAATAAAAAGCTGTAATTATTTATAACTTTACAGAAGGAGTCTTTCGCAAACTGCCATCATGATACGCGAGTCCATTCTTTATTTTTACGTAATGCTTTATTTTATTTGAACATAAATAATCTTTTTTTCCCCCTCGTGTATCATTCTGAACTTTATCTGAAGAACATTTTCACTAGAAAAATTAATCTTGAAGCTGATTTTTGTGTAATTTTCTGAAAAATACTACAACAGCTTTTTCTTGAAAATGTTATTCAAGGAACTTCTGCTATGCAGTAAATTTTATTTATCCACTGGTCATCATCGATCGCAGTAGATGGGATTTTCCTGTCATTTAGACTTCCTGCTGTGGTGTGCAAAGACATTCAACATGCATATAGTGTTTCTAAGAAGCTCGATGTATGAAGCCGCAGGAACGGAGCTCCTTAGGAACAACAATGACTGCTGAAACTGTGCAGCCAATTACCTTGATGCCAGCAGAGCGGCATTTACCCACAGCATCAGGCACAGCAGCACGCGGCGGATCAATCATGGAGATGAGACCCAGAAAGCAGAGCTGCTCGGTGGGGAAGTTCGTGTTGTCGCTGTCAAACTTGAATCCTCGAGGAAACTGGGATGAAGACAGGTTCAAGTGGCAGAATCCTGGAAGAGAAGAGATACCAAACAGGTGATAACGCACAACAAGCCAAATTTACTGTCATAAAAGATGATTTTTAATGAAACTTTTAAAATAGAAAGATTTTTAAATAGTTTTAGCTGTTTGCAGAAGGATAATCCAACATTTTTAGAATTTAAAGCTGTCAGTTGTCCAAGTAAAACATTTAATTAAGAACTTTTTTTCTTTTTAATATGTATCTATTGTCACTAAATTGCAAATTAAAAGAAAATGTTTCTGTTTTAAGACCAGATTTATATATTTTTGTCCACAGCCCCTGATTATCAGCCTCCAATGCATTACAGAGACACAATCATTTACATGATTTCCAGAGTTTATCTCCAAAAGTGGCAACATTCCACATTCAGCTGCTGTGACACCTACTCTAACAAAATGATGATAGCACATAATTATTACCTGCAGCAGTTTTTAAAACATATGCCATGTTTTTTTTTTCTCTCAGTTGTCAAGATGGTGACATTTACTGAGTCAGAACAGAGAACACATTCAAGACGGCTCAAGAAATGACTTTTGACCTAAAAAGGTGTCTAACATTTTGCAAGGTAAAATATCACTTTATTATGTTATGTCATATTTTAGCTCAGAATTTGACCTGGATCAGGTTACATAAATCCATTTCTAAGTGACAATTTGTTTCAAAATTTACACAGTAAATCTGCCAGATTTTTTTTTCCTGCTGTGGTAACTTTAAGCTGCTAGACTGCAGTGTTTCTTTTTGTGTTGCAACAACAGTATTCAGCTCTTTTATGGGGACATTTCAGCAAACTGCCCTGTTTACCAAGAAGATAATAAAAAGTAAGTGCTGTGTCCAACTGCTGCAGCTCTCCATCTATTCCCAGACACACAGCTGATGCCACATCACTAACCAAGCACTCGTTCTCCTAGTCCCCCCAGCTCCAGGTAGGCATTCTGGAATGCATCTCTCCACATTTCATCAAGCGGTTCCTCCTGACCATTGATCATTATTGTGCTGCACCTGTAAGATTTAATAATACAGTTACTGGCCCTATAATAACATCAGTCTGTACAGTAAATGTTGCATTTATAGGTAAAATAGTTGATTATTTCAATAATTAAATAAATAATCAATTAATTAATTAATAAAACATCATAACAAAATCAATAATACATAATAATAATAAAAAAGACTTACTAATAATTAAATAATTAATTAATTTTTGCTGTTCCATGATTTATAATGGAGTGACTTAATATTTATTAATTTATGTCCTAAAATATGTTTTATTTTTTTTTTGTTAGTCTAAACTTCATGACTAAATTTGCAGCGACCAAAAGTTTGCAGATCTGTTCCCATGTTTGGTGCCATTTGATTATTTTTAATAATTGAATTTAATACATTTTGACCCAATTCTCTGTGAGTTTAGCTGGTGAAACTGTTCAGTTGTATATAAATTACACAAGCCAGGCAGATACTTTAACATGAGGGCACGGTACATTCGCTGTGGACTATTTCCACCAGCAGATTAATATACATCTGTTGCTGCAGTGACACTTTACAGGAGCCGGATGGTGTGCGCGAGATTAAATCTAAATAAACTGCAGGGTGTGTGCTCACGCTGATGAAGCACTGTGTCACCAAGTTCAACAAACTGACTACATGACCTTGTTTTAATACTTTGAGACAACACAGGAAGTTTAGAGCTCAGATGAAGAAGATATACTGAGCTAAAGCTGCATAGATGGAATTTTTGGGAAGCATTTTTATTCTTTTTACTGACAAACAATAAAATATATAGAATATCTCTAGCCTTTTTTTAAAAAGGATGTTCTTTCTCTGAGTGGACAAAAGGAAATAGTAAACAACATGATTTTAAGTTGTATTTTCTCTCCAGGTCATTTGATCACTCTATTATTGATGAACAAACCTGTCCAGGATTCTCTCTGGAGCACCTTTCATGACCAGAAGATGGCCAGAGGGATTTTCCTCCACTTCATGGACGGAAAGCTGAAAAAATAGAAAAAAAAAACAAAACAAAACAAGTAATTCTTCCAAGTAATTAAAGCTGATTTAACAGAATTTGCATTTCAAGTCATACACGATCTGTCTTTTCATGCAGCATTCATTCAGACCATAACATATATTCTTGTGGTGATGCACCTTTCCCTCTACATATCTCATCACACACCTCCAGATAGTTGGTATCTGAGTCACAGCACATCTAATCTCAGAAAAACAGAGTCAAATTACTTTTTTCTTTTCTCTTTAACGCAGACATTCTTATTTCATTTCAGAGAACGGCTCCACAAAAAGCATTCAGGAAGTACTTTCACTGCTGTGCTGTTCATGCGATGGTTCTGCTCTCCTGGCAGGTTGAAGCATGCTCATGTCAACAAGCTACGTTGTTGCTTTTCCTTTGAGCAACGATGATTTAAAATATGACAGCATTAACTGTTTATTAGAGCCGCTAACTCTGATAGAATCCAACAAACCATATTGTAGGAGTTTTAAGGTTTCACACCTGCCTGCTCTGATCTACAGTGACGAGATGAACCAAAACACTGTCTCTTCATCAATAAAATGACATATTAGGTTAGAATCAGATTGGGTATAAAAAGGTGTCAGTGATCTCAATTGGAAAATTAGAGAAAAAATCTAATTAAAGTAACTTTCTAACATTTAAAACAACTATAAAAACCCTTAAATTAATTGCTGTGTTACTTTTATACTGCATGACATTAACATCAGATCATTCTGTGAATGTGTTACACTGTTTTGCAACATTTGTTTCACACAGAATGTGCTGCAACAGATTGAGTTCCAACATGGCGGCTGTTCAATATAAATAGCTGTTGACATTTGGTTAATTAACAGTGTGACAGTGTAAAAAGTTAGATAGAAAAATTTAATTGTACCTGTACAAACCTTTTGAGATTTGCTTTTTTTTAGATAGTGGAAATTTCCTCTTATGTGGGTTTTATTCTAATAAAGCAGCTTGTTTTATTAAGATATTTTCCCTGATTCTCTGAACTGAAATCTTTCTGATTATAGTCAGACCTGACTACATGAAACATCCAGGACATTAAGCTCCCAGAACATGACTTTTGGAGGAGTTTTATACATAACTAAAAGATAGATTATTTATGATGCCTGCCTTTAGAACTCAGTAGGTTTGGAATGATAACTCCAAACACAGTGCTTTGCTAAAATGAGCTGTATATATTGTGCATTCTAGCCACTTTTCTTATTAGCAACAAAAGCCAAATGATTTTTATTTCAAGCATGTAATTATCAGTCATGCAAAACCAAATTCATATGAGCAGACAATGAATGTTTAATACTGTCTTTAAGTTGCCTGCATGAACTTTTAAACACAAGAATGAAATACTCTTTTTCCTCATCTGTCCTTACGCATTTCTGTGCATGTCTTTGCATTCAAAATCTGTAGGTTCTATTTGCAACGTTTCAGTTTGATCCGCTCTGTTTAACACAAGCATAAGCTGCAACTCCAGCTCCTTGTTGTGTCATTGTCTCTGTCATATGCCTAGCATGACACCAGAAATCAGGGTATTTTCCCAACAACTCAGCTGCATGTGGTGAAGGTAAAAACAAACACTGGAACGGAAGATCAAAGCAGACAAAATCGCTTCAAGGAGAAAAGACAGAACTTATTGTAGCTGACAAGTTGTCAGTTCTGTACCAGTGAAGTGAAGGTGATTTCTGTAGTTGCACGTCTTAATTTCCAAATATGAACCTCTTTCTGTTCTAACCCATCTTGCAAAGCAGTTTAGAAAGACTAGTGTTGTTAAAAGTAATGATATCTGCTGCATCATGGTGGATGGACTACACTAACCTTCACCAGAACCTGTACTGGTATGCAAAACAGCTTCAACTTCTGTCTAA
Source organism: Pachypanchax playfairii (assembly GCA_006937955.1). Taxonomy (NCBI): domain Eukaryota; kingdom Metazoa; phylum Chordata; class Actinopteri; order Cyprinodontiformes; family Aplocheilidae; genus Pachypanchax; species Pachypanchax playfairii. The sequence continues at coordinate 4,922,294 of SSNP01000011.1, read as the reverse complement.
AGATAAAAGGACAAACGGCTTTTCAATCCTGCAGCACGTGTTTTTGCTTTAACGGTCCCAAACAAACAGAATGTGTCTGCAGGGGAAACTAACACGTCTCCTATCCAGTCATATATTAAAAAACATAAATATAAAGCTTTGCATGGACATTTACATTATGTCCAACCAATAGTATTGCATGTTGGGAACCTCCCAGTGGGAATGAGAGAATATCTGTTTTGGCTGCTTTCATAGGAGGAAACAACAGTTAAATACACACACATACATACATACATATATGAAAACAAATATACATGCTTTAATCAAATTAGAACAGTAATAATCTGATTTTAGCAGATGAATATTTAAACCATTGAGAAATTAAATTCTGATTAGATTAGGAGCTGAACAAATCATTAGACATGTCATTGTTAAGAGGCTTTATGAATATTGCAAATCACTTTCCAAGTAAAAACTTTTTGTTGGTTCGAGACTCAAATTAAAGCATTTTATTTCTTGTTTTTAAGTTTGTTGGTCGGACAGAATGATTTATGAATTTTTCCCTCAGGCAAGCCGACAACAAATTCCATTTACATGAAATTCAATTTAACAGCAAATGAGATGTTGGAACAAAATACAAAACTGGATAAAACTAACGCTGCAGCAGAAATCCTTGAGGAGATTTCAGGTGTTACCTGGTACTTGTTGGTGGAGTTGAAGGGGATTTCAACCATTTTGGGGTTTTGGGCTCTCATGGTAGAAACATCCCCACAACACACCTGGACGCATTTCAACAGGGCCGACTCTGACGCGTCCCCCGCTGTGTCCCTCTGGGGAAACGGACACAGGTTCACATTAACAAAGTCATGAACATCTGCTTATTAAAACACGAGTCCGTATGTCTCACTGTGTTTGTTTATGACGATGCAGCCGAGGAAACTTTTTTCTTAGATTACGTCCTTGTTATTAATCTAAACAAAACACCTTCTGTAACAAGTGTCATATGCAAAACCTTGATTTATTTTACAATACGCAGGAAAATAAGAATAATTGATTGAAATAAGTCCGTTTCTTGCAGAAAAATAGGTCTAAATAGACGTCTGTATATGCTGTTTGAAAAGTTTCTCACATGAAGTTTTTAATGATCCGGATATTAAAGCGCCTTGGATATGATGAGTTCCCATGATAGATCATTATACCACAGCAGAGTTATTAAGATTTGTGACCTGAAGGAACTGAAACTTCATCAATTATTTTTTTTATTACTGTGTTTTTAATAGTGACACAATAGATCCATTATTTAGAAAAGAAGAGGTTAAAACTGATAAATTTCAGCAGATGTTTTTGTGTATTTGAATATAACCTGTAATAAGTACTCATTCTGAAAGTATTTACACACAGACAACAAATAACAAGTCTTGTTTTGCAAAATAAATTTAGATGCAGTTTGCTTTTTTTAATGCTTTTCAGAAGTTTATTGGCCTTCGGCTCGTGTCAGAAAGCTGCTTGTGATATTGGAATAATCTGAAGGGAAATTCTCCTTTGATAATTTCTGAAATATTATCTTCTCAAACATTCTGTGATGTTAACAGCAAACCCTTTGAGCCAGTTTATTAAAACCAATCCTGAACTGATGACCTGATGTCAGAAATACAAGTGAGAGTCTGTTTATTCATTCATGAACAGCTGCAAAACAAGGACATGAGCTCTGCGAGATTTGTCCTTGTTTGCGCCTTTTCATGAATGAATAAATACATGAAGGAAATTCCATTTCTCTGTCCTTTCCCTTGCAGACGGGAACTTGTTTTAATAATGTTGACAGCACCCTCACTGCTGCGTTTGAGTGCTGTCGGTGGGAACAGACCTGCTTCAGCAGAAGGTCCCATCACAGAAGACGCTGGAGTCTCTGAGCTCCACCTCTTCGGGTCAGCGTAGCACAGGTTGGAGGACCACAGTTGGTAGAACAATGGGAATTGTATTGACTTACCCACTCAGCAGTGTGTGTTTATGGCTCGGTGTGGGGGAGGTATTTCCAGGGGTGTATTGGATTATTTTCTCTGTGTGTGTTTATAATGTGAGAACAAGGTTAAGCGCATGAGCCAGTATGTCTTCATTGCACATTTGTCAAGTGTAACTGACAAATGATTTTATGCTTTCTTCCCCTCGCTGCATGTTGGTTCGAATTGGCTGACCACATAAGGAAAAATAAAGTATTTGATTCTGTGTTTTACTTTATTACATGTCAGAAACGTTTAAACTTTATTCAAGGATGTCTGTGCGATGTTTAATACTCAGTCTTTAGCTTGAAACTACTGCAGTTAAATATATACTGACTATATCATTTTCCACTGTGGTAAATTATTTCATTTATTTGTAATTAATTTAAGTTCTTTACAGCATTTTGTCTCTTATAGATTCCACAGAATTTATTCACTTATATGTTTTTGCATGCAGGTTATGACTGAGCAGCCTCGTCCTTGTGTTGAACTGCAAAGATCTTTATGTTTTTCTTTACAAATTGCAACTTGTTTCTTGTTTTGCATCAGGTGAAACTCTTATCAAGGTGATATTAGATTTCTAGAACATTAAAAATGAACCTATGTGATGAATGTTTTTAGAGATAATAGAAATACACTGTAAAGGATCAAAGTTTAAACCCAATTTTAACTAAATCTAACATAACTTCACGTTTTTCTGCAAAAAAAAAAAAAAGAAATCAGCAGCCTTTTCCTGTTTTATTACATTTTAAACTCTTATTCAAATTATTTTGTGATGAGATTTTACTTTGAAACACAAAAAATGTACACTTCAATGAATTAAAAGGAAGAATTGATTTTATTTTAAGAATTAACAGTTTGTGCAGTAGTGCAAAATGTATAAGTTTGAAATATATTTACGTGTTCTTGTATAAAGTGGAAAATGAGCAAATAAGTTTATCTAAAAGTTCAGTTTTTATACATTTGAATCTTTATCTTAAACAGATTATTTTGTGAATTTATAAAAAAAATGTTAATATCTAAACATTATCTATATATGCTTTGTAATAAGCACAAAATATATTAAATAGTGAACAAAAAAAAAAAAGAAAAATAGTCTTGCCTTCACTCCTGGGGCTTTAAAATCCTAAATTATTATCTTGTGGCAGAAACCTTCAAAAGTCCTATAATTTTTTTAATTAAATTTACTGTATGAATCAGGCAGCAATCACTGTATTGGCTTATAAAAATGAAATATAAAAAGAACTCTGAATTTCCCTTGGAGCGCCATTAAATCCATTATTAGAAAATGGAAACAATATGACACCAAACAAGAGAAATCAGACACCAAAATTCAGGATGTGAATTAATCAGAAATACCTGAAAAAGGTCGAAATAACCCTGAAGAAGCTCCAAGGCTCCACAGGAGAGAGTTATAAAGGCTCATGCTTCCTGCTTTTTATTAATGTATTATTTCTTTTTTTATAATTAAAGTGTTTCTTTAACATTTATATGCATGTTGTTTTGATCAAATTGTGCAAATCCCAATAAAATTCCATCCTGATCTCGAACGACAAATAAACAGGAAGAATTAGGTCAACGTGTTAAAGTTTGTGCCTGATTATAAATGTTTTGGGAATCTAACTGTGTTTTAATGTTTCTTCAATGAATCAGGATGTGGATCAAAATATTTCCTCCAGTCTTGTATTTTCTTTTGAGTGACAGCTCACCTGACACTTTGCATATGTCATTAACTACACCCTACTGGCAAACAAAGTAAGTAAAATCATGTCATGAATTTAGTACATGCATTAGTTGATCCATATCTAAAAACAGCCTGCTCATAATGGCCTTGCATTAAGCTGAATGTGCCCCACTGCTTCAGAGAGTTGAGATAATTTATGAGTCTGAAGTTTGATGTGGAGCATTTGGAAAACTTCTGTTGTGGTGTGAGTGAGTGATGAAGGTTTATACCATCATAATGGGGAGGTGCTCCTGTCCAGGTTTAAAAACAGCTCTGTTGCACAGACCAGCCACGCGAGACAGAGCAACCCAGGTACCAGAGTTCTTGTCAAAACCCGAACCTGAGAGAAAAGCAGAAGGACTCATGTTAGACTTTATTTAAGCAGAGCTCATTCAGTATTTATTTTACTGACTTAACTCTCGGTTCACAGAGTAGCTCTGGATATTGCAGCTAAATAACAAAGTCAGGGTCACTTGAGTTGAGCGGTTCCTTTTTCCTTGACAGAAGTGATTTTTCAACTCCCCAGTCTGGAAAATGGCATCCATTTTTAACTAGAACGCCTCCAAAAATAAAAGCTCCCAGGAAATTGTATCAAAATTTCAGCTTTCCCACCCAATCGAATTGAAAACGACCTTCACTGCTGCATTCATTTTTCATATTTGCCTGGATGTCACAGCGTTCACTGTCAGTGTGTAAACAGACAGTCTGTGGTTGGGGTTGTTGAGGTGGACACAGTGAAATGAACCTGCAAAAGCTGCAGAACCGAGGTTCATCCTAAAATGAAGTCCAGTACCGCTGATTACTTATTGTGTGGTTGCAGCATCGTCTGACTCAGAGCTCATTAGCATGCATGGAACACCTGTTCGTTTTCTGACAATCCTTTTGGTTACTGCTGGAGGCTTCTTTAAAAATTTGGCACAATTTTTCTATCGTTGGTGGGAGGCAGGAATCTGATTGGTTCCACAGCAGCAGTTCCTGTTGAGGAAGAGCTGTTTTGCCACCCACTGCATTCCACTTCTCAATTAATCCAGGCAGTAGTGTGAACAGCCATTTTTGCTGGCGGTGTGACTATTGGACAGATGCATTTTAGCAGGTGGTCCCTCTTTCCTTCTGCATTCCCTCACACTCTCACATTTCTGTTTTTCTATCTGTAGCTCTCTCCTCTTTTCCTCCTCTGTCTTACCGGTTTGGTCCTCGGTGGTGTCTGCCTCGTGGATCTGATTGTCAAACCACATGTGAGCCACAGTCATGCGGTTCTGGGTCAGTGTGCCCGTCTTGTCGGAGCAGATGGTGGAGGTGGAGCCCAGAGTCTCTACGGCCTCCAGGTTCTTCACCAGGCAGTTCTTTTTGGCCATTCGCTTGGCAGTGAGAGTCAAACACACCTGGGGGCATGAAGAGATGGTGAGGGGAGAGAAGCAGGAGGGAGGATGAGGAGAGGTCAGGATGGAAGATTGTTAATCGACAAAAGGAGGCAGCATATGAGCGCAGTGGTGCGTTCAACTGCTTGTATGTGTTAAACCATGCGTGGATCAGGTTTCTGATGAATGTGTGTGTGTTTGGTTGGTTAACAGCTGCTGAACAGGGATAAATAAGAAATAAAAACAATGAACAGACACATTCCATATGCTGTAAGAGATGCAGCTACACAGAGGAATTCAAGCTAACCTCAAAAACAAACACACACACACACAAAACAACAACAAAAACTAGCCAATAGAAATTCATTTATTTTCCATGACCAGTGAAACGTCGACTGATGGCATTTCAGATGCCAGTTGGCATCCACAGCAGCTCACTCCCTTTTTTTTCACAGAAAAAAACTTAGCAGCACTTCAGCACTGGAATGGTTTCAACATCCCATGATAAATGACTTTGGTGTTTTTTTTACAACATCCTCACAGCTACGCTAACATTCACGGAGGGTAAATTATTGTTTGGAAAGCCTCAGGTGTAACTAATAACATTGACAAGAGCTCAGTTTCAGTTAGATGTGCCAGTGAACCATGCAAAGTAGGAGTAGGAGGCACAATATCAGGACTGGAGAACCAGTGTGCTTTAAACTGCACTAATCAATACTTTAATGTCAACAACAGATCAAATTTAAGATTCAGCTGATCAGCAAAAGCAACACATGATAAATCTAACATTTTTCAATGGGTTTTAATCTAATTTATGTTCATCAGTTTAACTTGGAAGCCAGTAAAATCAGTTTTATATTGTGGAATTTCAATAAAACTTTATTAATCACTGAAGGATTTTTTTTTTAATTCCTGTATTCAAATCTCTTTTTTCTTACTGTGTTCTTGCAGTTTTACTTCCAAACCACTAATTTATGTTTAAATTTGCCTAAACCTGAGAGATCAGACAAAACGCATCATGTGACAAGTGGATAAGTGTGTTTTCAGCTTCTTCTCTTAACTTTTGTCATCAAATGTCTGAATATGAAATTGAAAAATCTGCATTAAAATACATTGAATCAGAAGATTTCTGGTTTCATTTAGCAGTCAAACAGTATTGACAAATTATGTAAGATCTCAGATCAGGAAGATGATCAGATGAATTAAATATGGACTCATTCATTTATTTACACTCTCTTATCTTTTTTATGTTCCTGCAATCAAACAAATATTACTCTTTAGAAGCAGGTCACGGCATTGAAAGCTATTATTCCTTTTTTCAGATATTGACTGACACTAAAAGTCCAGAAATGTTGGCAACTGCCCTGAGAAAGAATTAGTCACTATCACAGTCAGTGTGTTTCTCGGGTGTTGTGTCCCTAAACGGCAACGACAAGCAGCTTTAAATGTTAATCATTCTGTGTGTAACCAAAACTATTCACTTATGAAATTGATAAAAACAAATCGAACACTGGAGTCCATTCAGAGGACATCCTTACTCCAATATGACTCACGTTTCTGTTACTGCTCTTTGTAGTTCCATTCAAAATGAAAATCAAATGTACAGTTTTTGTCTCAAAATACACAATAGTAGGGCTGTAACGATACACAGATGTATCAATGTATCGCGATACAGGGAGCAGTATCGTGAGGTCTAATATCGATAATATCGATACAGTAAACATCTTGTACTGGCCACCACAAGGCGGAACAACATGAGCTCTAACATTGTATAAAAAAGTTTTTTTACTAAAAAAAAACTCTGAACTGATGTGAAAGTGAATCAGTGACTTTGTATCTGCAATATATTACTGTGATGAGCAACTATTAAAATTACATGAAGCTTTATTAAATAACTCTTATTATATATTTCTAAGTAAGAATTTTATTTTGTTTTATTTAGTTTCTCTAATAAAATATTACAAACTGATATAAAAGTGAGTTTGTTTCACCCTTTGTCATCGTATTAAAGCAAAATAAATATTATCCAGAGAGTTTGGTTGAAAATGCAAAACAAAGAAAAGTTTTAATATATCGTATCATGGGATAATGTATCATTACAGCCACATTATATATATATATATACATATTTCGATGTATTCTTTCGTTTTTTTGTACAATCACAAAGATGTGTTGTCAAAAAATTACAAATTAGTTAATATTAGAGATGCACCAATACCCGATACCAGTATATATCAAACATCTAAAAAGAAAAAACTCTAACTGGTTGTAAAACAACATCTTGCAGTACTTTTGCAGTACTCACAGTGACAGTAGCCAGCAGCCCCTCGGGCACGTTAGCAACGATGATGCCGATGAGGAAGATGACGGCCTCGAGCCATGTGTAGCCCAAGATCAGAGACAAGACGAAGAAGCTCACACCCAGGAAAACCGCCACACCGGTGATGATTTGGATGAAATGTTCAATCTCTCTGCTGATGGGCGTCTGGCGGACCTCGAGCTCCGACGCCAGGGTGGCAATACGACCCATCACCGTTTGGTCACCAGTCGCTATCACGATCCCGCGGGCCGTTCCTGATGTAAAACAAAAACACATTCTTATTATCTTTTTATTGTTCCTTAAAGTTTACATTCTTACATAGGACAAGAAATCAGTTACAGAAGTTGAGTAGTTACTTTGTAAACAGGAAGGAGGTCAGATGAGAAGATGATGACTGAATGTAGAGCAGTGATAGATGGAGGTGAATTATAGGTGCTTTCTATGACTGATGGATGGGCGGACTTAACAGATGCTGGACTAAGTGAGTGAGAAAAGCATCTGAATGGCTTCAAAGAAAAATGATCTAACCACTGACCTCACGATCAGCAGTTTTTATTATGATTATTAGCTGAAATCCTCCCATCTGCCATGACATTAACATCACCGACAGCTGAATAACATTGATTATTTTCATACAGTGCAATTTTCTGCTGTAAAATGTAGGTTCTTTGGATTAACAGGAACATATTATGGGGAGAAAGAATCTTTTTTTAAGAACTGATATCATATATTTAAATGTCTGAAATCACTCAAAAAAAAACTGTGAAAAAGAACAACCCTGTCATTTTTGGAGGCTTCTCAGGTTTGAAAATAGAGTCAGTGAGCAGTTCAGATTTACACAGAAAAGCTATTTTATTCGTCTTTATCTGCTGATCCGTATCCTCACTTCAAATTTAAATTCAAACCATGCTGCATTCACTTTTCTTTTTGTTTGTTGTCCTTTATTTGTGATTTACTTTCAGCTGAAAATAATTTTACACATAGATTTCACTTAATATCAGAATAAAATGAACTAATTATGCTCTACTGTCTTTAAATAATGTTTTATGTCTCAATTAAAAATGTCGAATCATTATTGTTATTCTTATATTTTTCCCAGGCAGTGGATGGAAATTCGGATTTCCTATTTGTTGACAATTGCACAATTAAAAAAGTCATGTAGAATAACAGAACAAACTGTTATGCTCCCAGATGGGCACACAGTGAGACCCGGGATTTATGAGGCTGATATGAGGCAAAAAAAAAATCATAGAAAGATTATAACTGGTTAATTAACTGACCTCAGACAGTCGTTAAAATATTCAGTGTTTCTTCAATGCAGTTTTTACACAAGCAGAACTAGTTTAAAGAGGTCATTTCATACACATTTCAGGACTTTGTGGTTATTTCTTAAGTATTAACCAGTAATATGAAACATTTTATATCTAAAAACCATCAGGAAACACTGATTAACAGACCTTTCAATCTGTCTGCATTAAAATTTGGGTGGTTCTGGCTTCTTCCGTCAGGCCTCGAGCAGCAGCTCGTTCATATTCATTATTCGACTTTGCTGGACTCTGATTGGCTAACAAACTAGCCTATGAGAGCAAGGTATACTGTTTCCTGCCCACAGCAAGAGTAGACGTTCTCCCTTCCTGTTTGCTACATCTTACGCTAGCAGCTTTTAGCCAGCAGCATGCTAGGCGTGGTTTCAACTGATGAATACTAACGAACAAAGGAGTTGTGATGAAACAGATTCAGGCCATTCGGACTCGGGAGAACTCGGGTTTTATCACCACCTGCGTAGTTTGAGAGATTAAAACTGAAAGAGAAGTTGTTGACCTGTTTTCACACCCACTATGAAGGTAAGAACACCTGTGGAGCTAAAATATTCAACAGAAACCTCAGAACAACCGTTTTTAAATGGAAGGGCCTCTTTAACACAACCAATAATAAGAATCAGCGATTAAACTCAGTGGCCAAAATACAGATGAGGGAAACATCCATTTTTCAAATCAGTTTGATGTTTATGGTTTTGTCAACAGGCATGCTGCTCCTTGCAGACTCATTTTTAGGGTTACTGAGTGTAATTTATGTTTACACTCTGTTCTGCAGAAACAAAGGGAGGAGTAGAGAGTCTCTTCCACACCTACATAACCTCCACAGTAAAGAAAAGAGATCTAAAATTCTGCTTTACAGGAGTCCTTTAGTGCTGCAGTCATGTTACCTTTTAACCAAAATTATTGTGCAAATCCAAAGAAAAAAGAAAGATATGTCATTTTGTGCTCTTAGATGTTGTTTGATACATAACTGTTAGTGCTGCAAATGCAAAGTGAGCACATAATAATTATATCAATTTGTTGCTCTTTACTCAGTACTGCTCATGACATGACATAGTTTTTCCACATTTCATATCAATAGGGTCCAATCCTGTTTCTCTAGGTCCGCCACCCCGCAGGTTGACTTGTTTTCCATTCTGACAACCTGATTCAGTGGTTGAATCACCTGTTCAACAGGTCAAGTTCTGCCAAAGTCTGTTAATCCTCCACTGATTCATAACGAGTGCTCAAGATCTTTAAAATGAAGCAGAGATTTAAAGCTACAGTGTGTAAGAATTAGACCTAGTCGTCAAATCCGAATCTCACAGTTCATGTAAAAAAAAAAAAACCTCTGTTCTCAGCTACTCGCCCCCCCCCCTCCCTGATTTTTCTGTTGGGTTGCCAGTTCTGATATTGGTCTTTGTTTTGTTTCTCTTGTATTTGTTCAATTTTTGGGAATATCTGGAGGTCTATTTGTTCAGCATTAAGTTTTCCTAAGTGCATTTGAACGCCCCATCACGTGCAGCTCACGACAGAAACAAGCGACCACCCGTTGTGTGAGTATTTTACTGTAAAATTCCAACATACTGCACCTTTAAAACCTCAGTAGCTCTTTCTACAATACAGAGTTTATGAATAATGAAAACACAGATTGTAACTAAAAGCCTTTCACAATGATTGATGCAGCACTAACTGTTGATTAGCAGCAGGTGACATCCAAAATTCCCACTGACTCAATTCTACATGGAAACACTCTTTAAAGATCTTTCTGCATCTAAAGTTTGTAACTACACACACGTAGGATGAACGGATGGTGGATTATTAGTGTACTGAAACATGTTCACGGATGGGCGATAAATCAAAACAATGTTTAGGTCCAGATGGCTAAAAGACAAACTTCGAGCGCAGATAAGAGGCAATCCTGGCCAGATTTGACCTACTGACCTTCAACACAGTTGGTGGAAAAGAAACAGATGTTGCGGGTCTCTAGAGGATTCTCGTGTGTGAGCTCTGGGGAGCGAGTCTGAGGCTCTGATTCTCCTGTCAGAGAGGAGTTGTCCACCTTCACAGGAAAAGCAGCAAAAAATAAAGAATGTGTTATCCAATGAGACTGAATAACCGACAAAGAAGACAGAAAACATGAGACTGGTCGTAGAAATAAGTGTAATGACTGAATCCACCATGTTTCTTTAGAAATGTTGTAGTTTATAACAGATCAACATACAATAATTAAGGAAAACAAAGGTAAATAATAAATATGAATGAAAGTTTGGTATCTGGATGTTCATCGAACAAGATATCCTCCATTAACTCACCAGTATGAGCTGAATTCAAGCTAAATTTTTATTAAACTGCAAAGAAAAAGCCCATAATCTCTTAGAAATTATGCTTGAGAATGGAGATTTGGTGGTTTAAAGCAATTTCAAAAGATGAAATGGCTTTATGGGATATTTTACCAAAGTAATAGATCTGAATGTAAAACTAAGTATTGATTGTTGGCAGGTTATAAAACAAAAAAGGGTTAAAAAATCTGCCTTTTGGACAGAAATATTAGAAAAGTGGGTTTGATTTTTGTATAAAATACTTTGGAAAAAATGTTTGATCTGATATGTGCCCCTATCAAAAAAAATGAAGCTCTATATCTGTCAGTTACCATGGAAACAATGAAACAATATGTCAAGATGTTTAGGATTCCAGATTAAACCTACTGACAGCTGTTTGACAGATTATCATGAAATCTTTGCAACGTTAACATGCAAAACTGATTGATGTTTAAAACAATAGAGCAGAAACTAAATCATCTGTTACGTTTGACATAAAATCTTGCATTAGCGTTAGCGCGTGGCTACGTGCAACAGGAAGGTAGAAGAATAGTTGTTTGAAATTACTGATCATTATTTAGGCTCCTTTTTTAGTTTTCTATGCAGATCTTTTTTTGTAGAGATTTTTGTTTAGTTTTAATACTGGTGTAACAAAGAATTTTGAGTTCATATTTAATAATGTTCATTTTGATGGATATTTTACAAGCGCTTTATGACTGAGTTAATCCCTAAAAGCAGAAAGCTGAAGATACTCGTACTATTTCCACTTCCTGGTAAAGCGGACATTCCTGTTTTTGACTGGTCATGTGATTCTGGTTATGTAACCACCTCCACTGTTTAACAGAGTAGGTTTTTACAAATATAAAACATGTATATTTGTTAAAGTAAACTGAAACGTGTTGGTCAAATAATCAAGTCATGATGCTGAATCGGAGAGATCTGAGTTATTTTTGTTCTTTTATATTTTCACTGGCGCCTACGTAGGTTTTGACACCACACATCTTTGATCAGTTTCAGGCATCCGAACAACTTTGGAAGAAACATGAAAAGATGCTGGTTTGGCATCAACACATCTAACATACAGATGCAACTACAACGTTTTGTTGTTGCAGGTTGAACCACCGCTACTACTGCTTTTTTTTTTTTTTTAAACCCTAAATATCTGCTCTGACCTCACAACTGAAATGCCAGATGGTTTGTTGCAGAGAAGCATCTTCATAGAAAATTGGTCCAAAAAAATTAATAAATAACTGAATAAAAACATTTGGCAGCTAATTGGCAAAACCATCTGTCTTTTACTATCATGAGTTAACTTTAACAGACTGATCTGTGAGTTTGTAAAATCAAACTTTTGCTAAAGCCAGTAGTTATATAAGAAAAGAAACAAACATTAAAATAAACATTTAACACAAAGTGACACCTTTGCCTCACCTGTAGTGGAAATGTAAAGCATGCCAACATCCTATTTTAGACCATGACCCCCCACTGAGACCTTAAAGCCTCTTGCGGATGGACCTAAAACACTCGTCCTCTACCTTGCATCCACTGGACGATATCACTCGCAGGTCAGCTGGAACTCGGTCTCCCCCTTTAACCTCCACCAGATCCCCTAACACCACGTGTTCTGCATTGATCTGCAGCTTCTCCCCCTCTCGGATCACCATCGCTTGCTGGCGAAAAGACAGAGAAACACTGTCAGGAGGGCAACTGACAGAGGATTTAGTAAGACGAGGAAAGAGGAGACATATATATTTTTATAAAAGAGGAGCCAGAGGGCAGGTGGTACGTTAAAAGCAGATATAGAGGGAAAGCAAAAAATGCAGAGAAGACAGGTGAGGAAAAATGGCACAAGAATGGAATGAAAAGAGACTAAATAGATTAAAGAATTAGGTAATCGAAGTGCTGGAGGTGGATAACGAGAGGGGAGTTTTTATGCAAACACACTCACAATCCAGAGTTGGCTCAAACATTTATTTTCCTTTGTGCAAGCTTATTAGGTTTCCACTCAAGTGAGTGTGTAAGCCCTACTTGAGGGATGGCTTATTGATTCAGAAAGCTCTGAGACTACACCGACCACCAAATGCATTACCTTACCTGTGGCACCATTTTCTTGAAGGAGTCCATGATTCGAGAGCTCTTGGCTTCTTGGAAGTAGGAGAAACAACCGGTGATGATCACCACGGCTGCCAGCACTACGCCCAGATACAGCTGAAACGGGAGCAAAGCCAAGCCACAGGGGGACACGGTGTCATTATCCACTTCATTTAGTTCATGTCAGACATGCTTAAACACAGGAAACTGTGATTTACCAACTTCAAACAGTGAAACATTAACTGCAAAGAGCAAGATAAGAGTGAAAAAAGCTCACAAGCCACCATAGAAGTTGACTTATCATTTACAATTTATGTCATCTTAGACATTCATTAGTCGTCCAAGTGAGCATCTGTCTCCCAGATTCAGAAAATAAGAACTCAGGCTCGGATCTGTTGGGCCACAGAGACACTTTCTGAACCGGAGCCTGCCTTTGTAGTTTTATAGTTATGAGACATTTATTCTGGTGTATTTTTGTTTTATTTTTGGTATCTATTTTCAGCCATGCAGGGAAAAAGCTCTCACTGATGCAAACAAGACAGCCAGTCACTTTGGATGAAAGCACACACCAGCTGGTGCACTATATGTCTTGGACGGCTAGAAAATAAAAGCCCTAATTCTTGAGAAGTTTGCTTTTACAAAGGTTCTTCTTTCATTTGACAGCAACAACAGAATATTTTGCTATTTTACACTTGAAAGATATGTTTCGTTTTTATTTTTTTTTATTTTACCGTAGCTGTGAAAAATATTGTGAACCAGAAAATAGATCTGTAAAAAAAACACCTGTCAGTGTTAAAACATTTGCCACAAATCCAGTGTTTACTTGTAGTTCCTGGTTTTGTCCCACATGATATGTGCAGATTATTTATTCTTCTTAAGAACAAGTTTGTTTTCCAGCCCCAGCTGTGCAGAAGCATTGGTATAACATCTGTCCCAGCAGATGACACTCTCAAATCTACAAGGATTTCAAACATTTAGGCAATAAATAGCCCGTGTCCAAACATGCAAACTGGTATTTCAAAACTAAAGACAAGAAATTTAAAAGCAGTTCTGGGCTGTTCTACTAGTCCCACATAGAACCATGAACATGGGTCAGATGTTCAGGTACATTGGGTTCATCCAGATGTGGAAGAAGCTTCTTGCTTTGGTCGAAAAAATACAGATTTTTTAAAATGTCAAAAAGCCAAAAGGAATAAAGACCGTCTGTAGAGTGTGGGACAAAAAAATGTGTCCAAAACTTTAGTCAGTTGGACAATGAGAATAAAATTCATTGTGATCCACAATGTCATCAGAGTGACTGAGGCGACCTAAACAAGATGATGCTGATATCAGATAAAAGTGTGTAATAAAATAAAACAAAAGGTATAGAATAAATAAATAATCTAAATGAAAAAAGGAAAATTCTGAATGATTTATTTTTCAGAGAGGAAGACATGAGGAGAGGTCCATTTCATGTTGTTGGTTTCAGATGATCATTCTGAAATCCTCATGCTGGAGAATCCTTTTAGATAAACACCATCCTGATGTCCTTTTTCTACAATTTCCAGGACTTTTCATTTTTCCTTTTCATAATCCACTTTGTTTATGAATCCTTTCTTTCAAACTGCAGCCTGTTAACGACACGTGGGGCTGAAATGTGCAACAAGTGTCACATCCAATGCACTCAGGATGTTTTTCCATCCTCTGAGGGATTATAAGTACAAGCCACCGCAGATCAACACCGTGATCAACATGCTTTGAAGTGTGTCTTTGATTATTTCTGTTGCTTTTCAGTACATGCATAAACCAAAAGCAAGAAGCCTCTTCCATAGCTGAAATCAATTCAAAACTCTAAATAATAGAACAAATTTCAAAATGATTCTTCATAATAATGATGATAATAATGTTTCTGACCAAAACCATGTGGTCCAGTTTCATCTTAAACGATTGCTGCAGGCAGAATAGATTTGGAAGCAGCTCGCCAGAGCATCCAGCTTTACAACGGATTGAATGAAGAGATTTAATCGCAGGGAGATTACGTTTATCATGAGTGTGCATGTGTATATCTACTGTATATAAAGCAAGGGTTTAATGCTGATAGAGAGGAAAGATGGTTGTATAATGAGTCAGAGCTGAAAGGTGCAGTACGGGTGGTGCTCCGCTCCATTTGCTCAGAGGCTGGTCAGAAGAGTCGGCGACATCAGCAGCTGTTTTTATACATCATATTCATCTAAAGAGGTTAAAGGATTCTGTGACACACTGTAGATGATTAAACTTTCTTCAGAGAATAAATATGTTTAAATGTGACGATGGAAACTCACTGTTTACATGTATCATAACTGTGTTGACTCAACTGTGTCTCTTCCTGTTAGCGTGTGTGGAACTGTGCTGGTTTTTACACATGCATGCACGCCTCACAGTCTCACATTGTCGTTGACCGGCTCAGCTTCTGTAGCTGCCTGGATGCTGTAGGCCAGGAAGCAGAGAACAGCACCGATCCACAGCAAGATGGAGAAGCCACCGAACAGCTGACGGCAGAACTTGACCCACTCCGGGATGGTGGGGGGAGGAGTCAGAGCATTCAAACCGTCCCTCGCTAGAATCTCAGCAGCTCTGGCGTTGGTCAGGCCCTGAGGGAGAGTAATTTTTAGGAATATACATCTTTCTGTTTGCAAGGGATATCATTTTACAGCAGCCCAGTTTTTACCATGCCTTAAAGGCAATTTTACTGCTACAGTTGCAGAACATCAAGTATTCCTGCCTGGCCCATTGAACACTAGTATAATAAAATCATTGACTCCTCTCAGATGAGGGGCTTGGCTGTGATTTTATTGAACAGATTTTTCTGACGTCGTGCTCAAATTTATAGAAAACACTATGATTTTAATATATTCTCCAAGCACTCACCCTGATTTCAGTAAGTGTGACATTTTTGCAGTCTGAGCCATTACCTATTTTTTTTATTCTAATCTTTACAAGATAAAATCTGCTTCACTTCACCTGCAAAGCAGCAGTATCAACCTTTACAGCAAGCAGCAAATGTGTTTACAGCAAAAAGACTTTGTGATGTGTTTGTATCTGCCAGTGCATGCGACTGAATGGATTTTTTTTTTTTTCATCAAAGAAAGCAAGTTTGTTTATGTGTGCAAGGGATTAGAGATAAAGCAGAGTCAAGGTGAGCTGATCACGCTGCGGCGGGTCTAAGTCGACCAAAGAAATGCTTGGTCTTGGTTTGGATGTTGCCTTCCAGTTCAGGTAAACTTAGATTACATCTCTGTATGGGATATTTCAGATTCTCCACGTTGTATTTGCCTGTAAGTGAAACTGTGCACGTGTGTCTGCCTTTACCCGTGTGGCGTCCACTCCATATCGTTTTTCCAAATCGCCCACAGGTATTTTGTGGTCATCCTGCAAGAATAAAATGCATAAGTTTCTTTTTGTTGCACAAAAACAGATTCTGTAATTGGCAAATCATGAAAACAAAACTTGACATTTTTTTATTTGGAGCCATTAAATGATATCCAATGGGATTTGAAGTTACTGCAGCTGTAAAATCAATGCACTACTGCAGTCCATCTTACTGAAAAATACTTTATTCTCCGTTTCCAACCAGGTCCAGGGGATTTTTTTATGAATACTTCATCTCTCATGACAGATCAAAGAGGTCAAAGATGTCCACTTTCACTGCATCTCATTGGGATGACTGCATACACTTTGTTTTCTTCAGATATAAAAATGTGAGGCCGGAACATTTTTTGGCTTACTGCTGCATACAAAGCAAAACCAAGCTGGTGACTTATTTTTACTCTTCATGTGCTAGAAGTTGGCACAAACATGGATGTTTACAATGAACTGTGGAAAGTCTGTGTTTTAAAAACATTTTACTAATCCAAAGTAATTAACTTATTTACACAATCAGAGGAGAGTTATATTTATCTGAAAACACAGATAGAGAATGAGTAATATGACATTTTAGCTTTTTACTGATTATCATTTTAGGTAGAATTTGGTTTTATTTTTTCTCGTTTAGTAAGAATGATGTTTGTATCCAGGATGACAGAAAAAAATGAAAGTGAAAAATCAGATTTGCTTTAAAATTTTGCCAAATTGTTTGTTTCAACCAAATACAAAGTATTTCTTTTTAAAATTGGGTCATGTGGATTAGGTATGAGTCATCATTATCTTACCTGCAGTAAACAGCAGTCAGAGCTAGTTTAGAGAATTAAGGATAAATTCTTTACAGAGTCAAGCTGAACTATTAAAGACTAAATTCCACCATTGAAAATGACGTAAATTTAAATATTTTAAAGCAGTTTGAGTGCACACTGTTTTCCATTTAATTAACCTGAGAGATCTGAGAAAAGAGCGTAAATAAAATTAATACACAAAATAAGACTGAAATCAGGTATTTTTAATACTTTATACTCTGAGTAGCTGTTAGCTTAACTCTCAGATAAACATTCATTTCTGATTCTCCAAACTCAGGCTGTCTATTACAGGTAAGACACTGACCGCTCATAACCTCGCCACACAAAAAAATCCCTTTAATGCAATGCAAAGTCATCTAAAAACAAAGAATACACAATCCAGTCAAATACTGCTTACGTATTCAACAAAATAAATAATGAAGAAACAGTTTTCAGTGATGCAGGTTTTGCAGGTCTAATGCATGATGATACTGGTTGCAGGGAAGAAAGAAAAAAAAAAGCATCATCTCTCAGGATTGTGTCAGCCTCACAGACTGGAGAGCTACTTTTTCACTCAGCAGAAAGAGAGAAATCCATCACTCTCTTAACCAACTGCAGCCTCGGTTGGCTGAAAGTAATTTTGGCAAAATCAACTGAATGCCCTCGTGTCTACAACAACAGGACGATTTTGTTTATATAGAGCTATATACCTACTATTGATCAGCCAAAGTCTGGTGATTAAAAGGATTTCAGTGTAAAGAATAAGCAGTAAAGTAAAACACTAATTAAAGAAGTTTATGAGGCAGATTGAAAGTAATAAGTGACAATCACAAAGCTTACTGTTGACAGTTTCAAAGGGATTATTTCCTTTAATCAGGTTCAGGCCTACTTCCTAATTGATGAGCGTTACTTTATCACACATAGTGTGAGCAGCAAAACTTAACCCAGTTTTCATGGGCATCGCTTGGTGGCATTTTGACAGCACCTCAAAGAACTACAGCTCTGCACAAGGCAGAAACTTGGCACCAGACTGCTGGTGGCCCACAAATTATTCAGTGTCTTTCAGAGTACAAAGAGGAGCAGCCAGAGGGAGGCTGAGCAGATATAAGAGAACAGCCAGGCTTAGAGCTCGTCTGCAGCTGACTGCACCGAACAGGTTGGATTGCCATTTTGTTTACGGGCCACTGTTTTCATTTATAGCCTTGTTAAATAACCTGGTGTCTTTGGCGGAACGCTATTCGGAGATCATTTGGAAACAGCAGCAATGAAATCAATCACTGTGCAGAGCGAGCGTGGGCTGAAGCAAAGACGGCTTGTTTTTCTTACCAAGGCCACCTCCTTCTTCAGCTCATCCAAGTCCTTGTCCTTATTCTTCCTCTTCTCTCCATTCTTAGCACCCCACTGTGGGAAAACAGAGATATGAGAAGCTTAAACCTGAAATAAGTGGTGAAAATCATGCGTTTGTAGGACATTGACATTCATAAGAGTATATTACAAGCACAATAGACTCGTGTACGCCGGTTCATTTCAGATTCCTGACATTGTTGGCAAACCATTCACTGAATATGGAGATTTATTTTTTTGTTATAGGGTAAGTTCCTTATTTGTGAGAGAGTGAGAGTGTGTGCAGTGAACATTTGGATGATGCATCATGGAAATCATCTGCTGCTGTCAGTCTCCTCTTAGCAGCACGTGTGCATGTCAGTGAAGGAGGGAAACACTGAGGAGAGCGTGCACGTGAGTGACACAGTGAAAAACTAATCAAAAAAAAGAGCCAAAGAGGCAGCACAGAGTCGATGGAGAGCCTGAAATGTGTCTGGCATAGCAATTTCCCCCCACTGTGCACGAGGAAGATTACCAGGCTGTCCTCCCATAAAGCTAAATGGAATGGGCCCGATGGAGAGAACACAAGAAAAAAATTACAAAATAATGCTGCTAAACAGCAAAACGAGGAGCAAACTTATTGAGAAGGAGAGCCATCAGCCTGAGATGTTATTGTCTAAACGAGGCATTCTGATGCTCTCAGATTCCAGGCCCTCCAAATGCATTTACACATGGAGGCCAACGTTCATACAACTACATACCCTGATGGTGAGTTACACTCTGTTCAGTTCAGAAACAAGCGCTTTCAGACCAATAAAAATCAAATTTAAGCGTAAGTTAGGAAAAATGACTCACCCCTCTTCCCATGTTGGACGTCCAGACGTCGGCAGGTTATAAAGCAAAGTACAGAACTTAGCCACGGATCAAACCTCCTGCCAACACATGCAAGAACACACTGGTGCCTTTTTTTGGGTCTGGTACCTCCATTCCAAATATCCCATTCCCTCCCTTCCTTCCGTCAGGGTAACCGGAGCTCTACCACCCCTCCACCCCTTCTATCCCAGGGTTTCTCTGCACTCACCCCTTTTGCACCTGCTTGATATTCCCACACATGCAACAGGATAACAACAGCTCATCAATCACTGCTGTCAACCCCACAAATGAAACTTTGCTCTCTACATGACATACAGTATTTACAATAAACACGATAATGAGAGATTGATAAGAGGCCTCGAGGTTTATAATGAGAATCCATCGGAGTGTTCAGCTGTTCGGACTCTGATGTCATCCTCATGTACGTCGTGCTGTTAAAAACACCTTTATGTTTAAATTCAAAACCACGATTTGCCAAAAAGTCGAACATATTTCCAACATAAGGCAGGTTGTGACCCTTATCACGCAACAGATACAGCAAACGATCCTGCATCGAATAAGTCTTCTAACTAGTTGCCAATTACTTTTAGGGTTGATTTTATGCATGGGTTCTTCCTACACTGTGATGTGACTAATCCCATATGAGCTGCATACTTCATTTCAGCTCCCCTCAGATGTTTCTGGCTTTTTTTCTAAAGGATATGTTTGAAGTTCAACCCAGACAGTATATAGAGTTCAACATTTAACTTGATAAGAAAGTAAACTCAGTCCAGAAGATGCTCATTAAAACATTTTGTAAGTGTTGAAGCAAGAACCTGTTTTTGATTCCTGTAAAATCAGCTGTTTTCACTGTAAATGCATTAAATGTTGATTAAACGTGATCTAGAATTTGAAATGGTTTTATGGTAATAATGTTTGTTAAAGTACATTCTCATTTTGAATTTAATGCCAGCAGATTTTTTTTTTTTCATGCCTCATTATGTCAGTGACTAATCCACCAAACACAGTTTCATGGTGAAATCTGAAATGGCACAAATCCTTTGATTTGTGTCCAGATTTATTTTTTTTTTGTTTTGCTATTTTATTGTTCTACTGGACACAAAAACAACAAGCCTGGAGGAATACAGTCTCCAGACATGTTGTGAAATCTTTATGAAAAGGAGCATTGATGATATTTACCAGGTTGAAACAGTCCTCTTGATGGCTGAAGTGTTCCACTGACATCTCAACCGGATCAGTTTTACAGTAACTTTATTTTATAAAATAAGTTTATTTTGCTTTTATACACTGTTATAATTTAATTTTTGCTGGTGAAGGTTCTCAGTCATTCTTATAGATTCCAAAAAATTTACTTGACTTTTTCTTTGGTCTTGAAAAATGAATTTACAAATACAAATATGGATTTCTAAAATGACATAAACATCATAGCTTAAGTAAAAACGTGCATTTTAAACTGAATGCTAACTTGCTATAACCAGGTTGGTGTCAGAAAGATTTCTCTGAGATTTTGACACGCTAGCATCGTTCAGTTGAAGCTGATTTGTTGGCTGCACATCATGATGTGAATTTTCCATTCCATCACATCCCATAGGTGCATGATTGGATTGAGACTGTGGAGAATGTTGGAGAGTTAAATGAACTCATTGTCATGTTGAGCTGATCTGAGCTTTGTGACATGGTGCATTATCCTGCTGGAAGTAATAATCAGAAGATGGAACACGGTGGTCATGAAGTGATGGACATGGTCAGCAGTAATAGTACTCAGGTATGCTGTGGTGAAATCATGCTGTTTGTACTGAGGAGCATCCTGAACTTTGTAACAAAGCATAATGGATCTATGCTTTAATGTTGTTTATGCCAAATTTTGACCCGACCAGTTGAATGTTGCAGCTAATCTCAGAGCTCATTGAATCAGGCAACAGATTCTGTGTCAACTGTAACTTCAGTTTTCTGATTTGAACTGATAGAAGTGGCACCTGCTGGGGTTTCAGCTGGTGTAGCCCGTCTGTGTCCGTGCACGGTCACAGATCGTGGAATACATGTTGCCCAGATGGTTCACCACACCTTTGTTGTAATGAGAGGTTATATAAGCTACTGTTGCCTTTCCTTGATCTTAAACCTGCCTGACTTTTCTCCTCTGACATTTTTATCCACACATCTGCAGCTCACTGGATATTTTCTCCTTTTTTGGATCTGTAAACCCAAGATATGGTTGTCTCAGCAGATCAGCACTTTCTGAAACATTCAGACCTGTTTTCTTCTCTATTCTGATATTCGGTTTAAGTTCCAGCTAGTTGTCTACATGGCTAAATGCATTAAACTGCTGCCATGTGATTGGCCAGTTTGCTGGTGTACCTAATAAAGTGGCCAATGAACCAGTTTGTGTCTCAAATAGACACAAGACAAAGAAGTAACATTCATTTCATTCTTACCTGAAAAAGGGGGCGGAGCAGACTCACCTTCTTGAGTTAGCTAATATTTGAAGTAAAGTTGTTTATCTTTATTGTTGTTTTTGTCTTTGTAGTTCAACTCCTGAAGCAGAGACATTAGAGACAGTGATTTTAAGAAGTTGAACCAATTGATGAAAAATAATAAAAACTATGTTTTAAAAATAATGTTTCACAATATGCATCATGTGACAGAAGCTGCTGCAAACCATCTGGATTAAATCGTAGAGGTTTTTCACTCATACCTGTTCAGCTCTGCTGTAATAAGGAGCCACAGAAGCTCTTCTATGGGTCAATAATATAAAATGCAATGAATTATTTTCAAGTTACAAAAAAACGACTCATCCATTTCAATTTGTTTCATAATAAATAAATGATACGCCAATATTTATGGAAAATAACACGTCATTTCAGACCATTTTTAATTGAAATGACTGAACTCTCCGCTTGAGGAGCAGTCAAGATGTAATCAGATGAGAAAATAAAAGAATTAGAAAAATAAGGAATTACTTTGAACTTTTGTTTGAGGATTTCATCAAAATTTGAACTAATAAACTTTGTATTTGTAATTTAGTAGAAATAATCAGAAATTCTTCAATATTATTTAGTTTAAAAACACTAATTGAACCACTAAGAGGCTTAGTGGGAAAAAAACACATCTGACATTAAAATAGATTCTCCTTGTGAAACATACAAGTAAAACCTTCATGTGATTTTAAAACACATTTAATAATCTACACATCTTCATTCAGAATAGACCTTTAAATGTTACGTCATGGTATATGAATGTGTTCAGAAAAAGGCTTTGCACTCCGGCGTCTCTCCAGCTGGTCACTGAGGCAGCTGAGCAGGTGTATGCGCATCAGTTCAGCGCTATGACTGAATATGAAGCAGAGTATTTTTGAAAAGGTCAGGTTTGCACACCGAACCCCACCTGCTCGTTAGGTCAGAAAAAATTAAGCCTTTATGAAAATTATATCTCATTTTGTCGCTGTACAAAATGTGAAAAGGTTGTAAATTGCTGCCAATTTTTTTTTTTTTTTGCACGTCAATGTAATTTCTGTTGGTGGTAGTTCAGTAGCAAAGGGCATGGTGGGTGGTAATCTTTCTAGTTAAATTACAAACCTGACTAAAAAAATATCTTTAAATTGACTTTTCTTGCTTTAAAATTTTCACGTCTTTGACAGATTTGCAGGATAAAATGAAACATCAGACTTTTCAGCTGGGTTTACTGTTCCACGGCTGCGTTTGCAGCTTTTATTTAGATTCTCTTTACAACATATTACACAGTGTCAAAATAACGTTTTTAGTGCTTTTCGAATTACCACAGACATTAAAACAAATGTAAAAAAAAAAAAATGCAAGAAGCTCCAGTCAATTCAAATGAAAGAATGTTAATGTGAAACTGTAGCTAATAGAGTTTATACAACATACAAACAAAACATTTTAAAGTATTTAAGTGCCGTCTTATGTTAGGCATCTGTGTGGCTTCGCTGAAAGAGGAGAAAAACATTCTAACTGATCCGTTTGGATAGTAAAACAGCAACTAGTGAAACAGATGTCCTGTTAAAGTTGTAAATTTTAGCACCTCAATTCCTGTTATGAATTTTAAAGTAAGATTCAAGTCTACACTATCCGACCTGCATATCAAGCTTGTAGATTATAAACCATCTTTGGCTCTGGGTTGGGAAAGAACACCTTTAACAGAAAGCTCTGGGGAAGAGCTGACTATCTGTGGTGATACATACAGATATTTGGCAGAGCACAACACATTAGATAAGTCTCTTCCTGTGGAGATTCCCCCCCGCCCCGTGTTCTTTTCCCTCCCCAGCCAAAGACATGAATCTTAAAAATCTCCTATTCTCTGTGCTACTACCTCAATTTTCCTCCATCTGAGAATGAAATGTTCCCGAGAGACGCCACACAGTTCCTTCCATAACACACAAGGTCAGAAATATAATGTCATTTTCCAAATAATACCATTACATTTCTCCCCAGTATTGGTAAACATGTTCTCCGTGTGTTTATATCCACACATGCAAAAAACGTCTGAGAAAACATTATTTGCGACGCTTAGGGTGACACAATGCTGCTTTTTTCCTTTATAACACATTTTAACTTGATACACATATACACAAAACACGACTGGAAGAGAGCTAGCTAGATAATACGTTTCTGTGTGGATTTCCTGTGCCGGTAGGTGGCGGCGGAGAGAGTTTTGGCATTCAAACCAGCAGAAACCAAGAGAAAAGACGGCCAGAGAAGAAGGGAAAGTAGAGTGGTGGTGAGGGGAAGTGCCTCGGGGGTAGATGAAGGACAAACGAGAGGGTATTTGTTGATCGTTGGCAAAGATGGAGAAAGGGGCGTGTGTAGAGGGGGGGGGGTCTGCCAAAGAGTTTGAAAAAGTAAAAAGGAGGAAGGACAGAAGAGAGAGAAGCATTGAGCTGTAGGCCTGCCAGTCAGATAAGGAGAGGCTTAAAGAGTAGATTGGATTGTGTATAGACGTTTTCTGCAGGGGAATAAAGCAGTGCAGACTCAGTAGACAGCAGCATGAGGAAAAGATAAAGGAAGCCAAAGACAGAAGGACACAGAGAGAACCAAACAGAGGGTTTCAAGTGAGGAGATGATTCCCAAGATGGGGGCAGAGATGAAGAGGAGTGAAGACATCAGAGGAGGCAGGGTGATGTGATGAGAGATATCTTGTTACCAGCACATGCTAAAATAATTAGCCCTGGGTTGGATGGAGAAATGTGCAAGTGGATGAAGTGGACCTAAAATAACTCATGAGCTGCACCTTTTTTCTGGTAAACCCTTTTGTCAGACTCCTGAGAGCATCCACCAGCCTTGATGTAGTGACGTCATTCCAGGTCGTCAGTCACCGGCCATCAAGTCGACAGCGGACAAACTCTCAGGCACAAACAGCAGAAAAAGCACCATCTCCCCCCCCCCTTGCTTCCCCTCCTTCCCCTCTCTCCCTTGTTGACTGAAAAATGTGCAGCTGTTACAGTGAGCCCGTGCGCTCTTATAGGTCCAGAAATAGCCCCCCTTTAGCCTGGGCAGGGACGCAGCGACAACCTCCATTAGCTCAAATGTGAGAGGATTGAATCACCTCCGAGCTCCAGGGCTTGAACTTCTATCTGCGCCGGCTGAGAGCAGGAATCATATTTCTCTCTCACTATCGCTCTCTGTTTTCCTATATCTGAAGTCCAGTGTGCACTCACAGCTCCACACGGTGCATGTGATTGAGTCGTAAACATTAAAGGGGGGGGGGGGGAGTGGGAGTCAGGGGTCTCTAAACAAACAGGGATGTCTTACATGGTCCTTTTTAGGAAGTTATGTACGTAGTTAGGCCTTAAAGACTTTTACAGTTTTCCCAATGATCACATACATGGTCTCAGATGAGAGGCTGTAAAAATTATTTGACACTGTTACCATGTGATATAGTGGGACTATTCTTACAGCCAGTGCTGTGTTGAGAGGATGGAAATAATGGGAAATAATGGGGGTTGCATCAGGCTGGGCAGAAAAAGAGGGAGCAGACTAGAGGAGGAGTGGAGGCAGTCATGAAGAAGTCAGACCTTTATCTAAAAGAAGAAGAAAAGAGGGAAGGGAAGAGGAAGAGAAACAGGACAGAGCAGTTAGCATATAAATCACTTCTGTAATTTGAATTAACAAGAAAGTCAAGAAATTCACAGTGAAAAGAAGAAGAAATGGGATAAGACAGGAAAAAACAGAGGACAGTGTGAGGAGGTAAAGCTGCAGTTTGACATATTGCCTCTGAAAAAAAGTAAATTGGCTTGTCCCCACAGCCGGGGAGTCGTGATGCGTATCGGACGCACTTGGAGGAAGCTTTTTCAGCGGATAGGATCACAATGAAAGGAACCAGAGAGGCAAAACCCAGGGAGCAGCCTTTAAGATTTTGTTATCAACCCAGCTGTCTTTGGGTCTCGCTTCAAATGGCATATCTTATGACCTAACAAAAGTAGTCAGAGTGCAGGCTGGTGTGAGAGATTATCATCTCAGATCTTGGTCCACATACAGTAGCTGAGTCTACTTTCTGTGACAAGAGCAGATATAACTTAACATATTTATTCAGGGACTCAGGTGGTGCTGGATGTAAAGTAGGTTTGTGGTCTCTCTCTTATCCCTGATGGCACCCTTCCCTTCCCCTCCCCCGGTGGCGGTCTGTTATTTGAAGCTGAGCTGATTGGCGAGGCGGTGGAGAAGGCCAGGCAGTTTGGACCTCCCCGTCCTTTCCTCACCACCAGGCCCCTCCTCCCCGTTTTTGCGGGTCAGCTCCAGCTCGATGGTCATAAGTACCCGGTCTTTACCCTCCTCCCCACCTCCTCCCACCCTCTCAGTCTTTTGGATGGTGGTTTGCTGCTGTTTCTCCTGCTGCTGATGTTGTTTGGGTTGAGCTTTTGCCACCAATACCTGGCGCACGGGCTGGAGCAGCTGGCTGGCGAACCCGCCCCAGCCCCTCCCCGTATCCTATTTTTTATCCTTGCGCGACTCCTGCTTCTTCTTTTCCGAGGCGGCCGCCTTCACCTTGGAGGGGTCAGCGGGAGGCGCGGGGCCCTGTGGGCGGAGGAGGGAGAGGGGGTCGGGGGGAGAACAGGGGAGGAGAGTCACTTCAGGAGGAAAGGAGCGTGAGGCAGAAGGAGAGGATGTGTTAGAGGTGAGAAGATGAGAGATGGAGTTACAGCTGGACGGGTGGAGCTGTGTGAAGAGGAGAGAAAAATCACATTTAGATGGAAGAGAAGGAAACATGCAGAAGGAGAGAGGTGCTGAGGAGCTGGAGACGCAGTCCTTTTAGGGGAGGGGGTAGCAAGTCAGAGGGGGCGGAGTCCAGAGCTGTAAGGGGGTGACAAAACAGGTAACCATGCGTTAGGATGGGACACAGTGGAAGGAAGACTCCATACACCTGTGACAACTGAGTGACAATTAATCAATAACACACATCCTCTCATGCACACACATGCACACGTGCACACACACACACACAGACACACACACACAGACTGGGTTTTCACAGTCAATCCATCAACATGTTGCCTTTTAATTTCAGTAAATAATGGGATCGTATCCAAAACAGTATAAAATAAAATTATCTGACAGCTGGAATCTTCCATGTTTACGGATGCAGAAAGTTGTTTTAACCAATCAGAAGAGTTTTAATACGACAACATTTAGCTTGTTGTTTTAGAATCAGTTCAATCCGAGACGATTTCTTCACTTTAACAAGGACCAAAACGTCTTCATTTCTCTCCTGAGAGACTTCAGCAACAGCTTCATTTACTGCCCCATCCGGGGTAATCTGATTGGCTGACTGTGGACTCTGTTAAATATTGATAGACAGATGCTTCAACCACTCATCCACCGTGTCTTTATTCCCAGATGGTTCAGTGTGAAAACCCATCTGCTTCCTGTGACTGAAGGAGAAAATCTCCGGTGAGCAGGAACGTGTTTACAAATGTCGGAATTTTAGGTGCGTTTGTTGTTTTGTTGTTTACACGGAGTCTCTGAATATTTTGGCGTGTAATTTCAGATTTGAAATTCAATGAAGTGAAGTAGTGTCAAAACTTTAGGAACAGTAACCACGTGTAGCTGAACCACTCAACGTTTCTGTTTGAAACGTTCACTTTCCATTTTAGTTTTTAATCCCAGATATATTTTTCCTATTCTCTTTGAACATATTTTTAAAATAAAAGCACAAACCAGAAGGTTATTTTTCTTTTATCATGACCCTCTATAATAAAAAAAAAATCTCTGCATTCTTTTGACCAAAATATGCAAATCCAAGAATATTCTATTTGTATGTGAAAAGCCAAAAGTAAAACCAAAAAGTAATTCCTTTCAGGGCTACTTAACATCATTTACAATGATTTTAATTAATATTTTAATGTTTTTCTTACTTTTTTAGGTTATTACGATGCAGATAAAGTGTTTACATGGATTATGAGATTCATATCTGTGCATCTTTAAATAGTTCTTATCTTCTCAGTTACTCAAGCTAAATGAGTTAACCAGCAGATGATTTGATTTGCAAAGTCTCCTGGTTTTGTGTTGCAGATTTTAAGATTATTCTGAGTTTCTGAAACTCAAACAAGGATACATCCAGATTCAGATACATCTGGAAGTTGCATGAGGAGTATATTGATATGAAACTTGCATATTATTATTGTATGCAAAAGGGTCTTTGAGTAATTTCTGCTGGAGAAGACATAAAACATAATGAGAAGATAAACTTGGACAAATGATAGAAAAGCTGAAGTGGAATAAATCTGCACCATATAAAACTTAGATATAAATGTGCATGTAAATTCAAATTCGTGCAGAGAATAAAATTAAAATGATATTTTTGTATTTTTGTTTGAAATTTAGAGAATTCACCAGTTCATTTTGTCTCTTAAAGGGTCAGTAGTCTCTTTAAATATTTATGTAACTTATGCAATGCCACCATTCACTCCCACTCATTCTGTAAATTGTCCGTGCAACATATAAGTGGTGTCTAAAATCATTTGCTGGAATAGAAAAATCTATAAAAGGAAGAGCCACAAGGTAGAGAACTCAAGTGGTGTGTCGCTTGAGCACAACAAATCCATCAGGAAGGACTGAACTAAAAGGAGATAAGGTCAAGGCTACACTTAACCTTACAATAGCTGTATTCCAGTGCATTAACCTGTGAACTAACCTTTTGAGAAGTATCACAAGTGCACGATAATGCTCTAATGGAGCTTAATGAAACTTCACACGTATGTAATGGTTTTACAACGCTGTGCTTTTTGTGATACTTTTTTTACAGGATGAACCACAGACCAGTGCACTGTTGTTGTGTTACACAAAACAGACAGAGTGAATAGAAAAGGATCTAAAGCAGGGAGACTGAAATAATTTGGCTCTAATACATCAGCTTAGTCAACAGTGGAAAGCCCACTTGAGGCTGTTTCCACCCACTGAAGCTTCAACTAATAATACCCCACTGATTGCATTACAGAATTTATCATTTTTAATTATCCACCCTGCAAAGGCAGCACACAATTGAGACGCATGCGGCAGCCATCACCCAGCGCAGTGGGGAAGCTGCGCGGGCCATCCGGTGCCATTATCTTCGATTATACTCACATTCTCTCATACATCATCGTATTGTTTATGCATCCCACAATACGCTCAACTGTTCGTGCTGCAGTGTTTCTCAGAGCTTCCCACGCTAACGACAGGCCTGCTTCGTAAACACAAACCTTCAGCCTTCTCAGGCAGAATGCAGAGCCGCCTTCGTTACAGGAGCTGCGCACACTTCAAAGGGTACAGAGGAGAAATAGGATGCGACTGTCAGGAAGGCAGACGCTCAGACGCTAGGTAAGTGTCTGCATCCCCTGCTGCATACTGAAGAGAGAAGGTGACAGGTGAGGTGGGGGAGATTGAGAGGTAGATGAGGAGGAAGAGGTAGTGATTTTCTGTCCAGAACCAAAGCTGATCAGAACCCCGAGGACCTGAGGAGGGAGGAAGACGAGGGGAAACTGGGGAGGGAGGAGGATGGGTTAGGAGGAGAAAATTGAGGGGGAATCAACAGAGTGATAGAAGGGGGGAATTAGCTCTCAGATAGATGGATGCTTCCCATGGTCAGCAAGGAAGCCATGGAATGGAGAGACAAGAGGTGAGGAAGAGGAGTAGAGAGAGAGAGGGAGGATAAAAAGAAATCTGAATGAGAGAAGAGCGTGTGCGGGTGGGAGTGAACTGAAGTGGGAGGCAATTGGGAGATGGAGAGAAGAATGGGGTGGTTGCATGTGTGAGAGCGAAGATCGATACCAAGTGCACTCAATTATCATTCCAGTACAGTGTGTGTGTGTTTTCATTCCTGTGAACTTTTTTATGTGTGGCTGCAGGGGTAACAGTCTTCTTCCACAACTCCACCTAATGGGGAGTAAAGCAAACACCACGGGGCTTCACTCTCCCCCTTTCACTGCCTCACCCTTTTAGAGATTTGTAATGCAAGTCAAGCAAACAGAGTGAAACAAAGATGGTGAGGCTGGTTTAAAAAAAAAAAAATTCCAGTCAGCGGAGTCTCCTAATAAGGGCTATTTGATCAAACAACCACTTATAGAAGCGCCATGGAATCCCAAGGGGTCCTCTGTGTGTGGCGTAGCAACAAAAAAGAAATCAGCTCAGTGAAAAAATAAAGCAGAAGGAACTCAGATGGAATATCTGCTATTGCTTTATATTTGTCATTTGAGCAGAGACTTGCAGGAGAGTAACTGTAAATGACAGCGTTGTCAAATATTCCAGTGTCCTCTTGGCGGCGAGTTATTTATTCATATATGCACTGTCACACGCTGCAGGCACTTGAGAGCAACTCAAGAAAAACCTGACAATCACATGACAGTAGAAAGGAGAGAAGAAGAAGGGGGGAGAAAGAGGGGCTCCGGGGAGATGAGTGAACCTGTTTAAGGCAGGAGGAAGGAGTTAGCCTCACAATTCAAGCCCCTGCTGTAGGAAGGAACACCAAAATATGGCAAGCTAATTTATGATTTAATAGCAGATATCTGTAATTTAATTCTTCCAGGTTAAAATGAACATTTCAACCATTTAGAATGTCTTTTGTTCTACAAAATGTCACATATCTGAAAAATAATTGTATTAATTTATATCACTTTTGTTGTTCTACTCCAGATATCTGCAAGTGCATCATTTTTATCTAACAGGAACATTTAAGATAGAATTATTAGAAAAAGAAATTTAAATTTCAGATTAAAAAAAATTCCAAGCAAAAAGTTTTATTTTCTATGACTGTAAATGGAAGAAACAGTTGCAGATATATCTAATAAAAACAACTTTAACTATCAAATATCTCTCCGTATCCACATTATGACCATTTTTTCCACATTATTTGCATTAATGACGTGAAACAATGAAATTAAAAAAGTCTAAAATGCATTTGGAATATCTTTGAAAAAAAATATTTTTAAAAGAGGAAACTTGTGTTTCAGATTTTTACTTTATCAGTTTTAATCGTAGTTTCATTTTAATAACCCAAAATTAAAAACAACTCCAGGGATTTTTCAAATATATGATAAAATAGTACAACTGTAGTTTAAAAGAGCCAGTATGTTATTATAAATAGTTTAAAATCAATAGTATTTGGATAAATTTGAAATAATCTTCCTGAAGAATTTAATTATGGATATTTGCGATAAATGAGCAATCAAACCTAACATAAATGTTAAAACAGTAACTTAAAGTAAAATATTAGATATTCAATCTTATAAATACCCCAAAAATATGAATTGGGATGTAAATGTTTTAAGTTTTAATTCTAACTAATAGAGGTATCCTCCTGCCTGTGAGGAATCCTGCTACTGATTTTTATAAAAATGTTTGAATATATGGAACAACGGCTTGCCGTACCGACACGTCTCGGTCTACCTGCGGCTAAATGACAAGCTGTCACAGCAGCACCTTTGATTTCCCGACTCGGATATCATTTCAAAGCTGAGTTTTAATTGAGGAAAACACCTTGAACTTGAATCCCCTGACTTTACCCCCTTTTTTTCACCCCCGCACCATTATCAACACAAGCCTTCCATTTGATTACAATACACCCCCACAACCCTGCAGCCCACACAACACTGCAGAGTAATCAAACACAACTTGCCCTGGTGGCTTGTTTTCACAAAAGCATACAACAGTCTGATTAAATCCACCTCTTGAGGCGATCGCCGTCCCAGGAGGAGCAAAAAGGGACAAAAATCCTAAATCGGTGGCACGCAGCAGCGTAAAAGCACTGATAACAGCCCAGACCATAATAGGCCCGGTGATTTTTATTTGACTCCCAGTGAGTAAAATCAGCAGCTCCTGCCCATTTCCCCACTGTGAGCAAATCACAGCCCCATTCAGTCTACAGCGGCAGCATTAGTGCCCGTAACCCGGCCTCGGCCACTTCACAGCTTTGATTTCTGCCCCTGGGCTGTTTACTGGCACCGCTTTGTTTGGCCCCCCAGAGGGAAATGAAGGCGGGGGGGTGAGGGCCAGAGGATGGAGAGGTGGGATGGCTTTAAAGCAATGCTGAGACGACACAAGGATTTTTAACAGCTTGAACACTGTTATTAGCGCTGGAGGGGGGGGACAACTTTGAATGGCATGTTATTTTGTTGTTGATATGTTGCAGTGAGGAGGAGTCGGCTGAGTGTGAGGCCATACGGAGGCTGCCTGGGTCGGGGGAATGCGATTATGAAACTCTGATGTTATGCACTGTCATGTTAGATGTGTTCCATTGTGAGGGCTGCGCGGTTTCTGAAAAGAGGAACGTTCCCTCTGACAACAGGTTTCCTGATCCCAAATTCTCCGAACAATCGCTGGATCCTGTATTGAAATCTGTCTGACGATGACAGCAAACCAATCTGTTGCTTTTATTGTGGAATGTGTGTGAGAAAAGGAGGCTGAAGAGGAAGAGGATGGAGAGAGGAGGGGATGAAGAGGAAGGGAGGAGGAAACTTGCCTGTCTCTGCTGTGATCCTTCTTTCTTTTTCTTGCCATGTTTGCTGGAGGGGACAAAAAAAAAAGACAATGTCAGGATGTCGAATCTATCTCTCCCTCCAGTGGTCACAGGGCAGCATTGCCTGCCAGCTATCATAAAGAGGACATCATCTTAATCTACTGGTGTGTCTCAAACACCCCCCCACCCCACCCAGGAGCCAGATGTGTCCAGATGAGTGAGAGAGGTATGAGCATGATGACGGATTCATCAGATTATCCACTCAGAAAGTGTCACTTCAACACTTTTAATCATCTTTTTTTGCAGACTAAACCTAAACGAGAGAACCTATACTTAAATCAAAAAGTGGGGCGACAGCTACGCCTGTTTGGCCACGCAGGTGTCGGTGCCAGGGATGGGCTCCGGCTTCTGCTCCAGTCCCTGACAGAGACCCCCCAGGCCGGGCACTGACCTGACGTTCAGGCTGAAGACACGGCGTGCCACCAGGAACCTCATCAGGTAGTAGATGACCACAATCAGCACCAGCAGGCCCAGCACCACCCCGATGATGGCTCCCGTGATCACACCTGCCTGGATGGGCACTTTGGGTGGAGAAGAGCAGAAAAGAAGTTAAAGCTGAGAGGATCAGCAGAGAAGAATAAAACAGGAGGAAGATACAAACGTGTTAGACGGAAGATGAGACACTAATTGAATAGAAGAAGAAAGTGGGACAAAAGAGGTAAAAATGTTTAAAGGAAAGATAAAAGACACGAGGACAAACAGGTAGGAGAACAATGGGATGAAAAGATGAGAAGACGAGGGGCCGAGGACGTGAAAGTGAAGCAGAGATCTCAAATGAAGACGATAAAATTGTAATTGATTTCATTTAAAAGCAGAAGAGATTTTTAAACGAGGTCTAGTGACGACGCACAGAGAATATTTAGATCAAGAGTTGGGAATGATTCTTCTTGATTCTGCTTTTTCTGATGTAAAATAATAAAATATGTTATATGAGATGAGAGAAGAAGTAGTCTGGATTAAGAAAACCCACATCTCACATTTTTCAAAGACCAGCAAGCGCACGCTGGAAGGTCTCCCTACTATATCAGGGGGGTTCTTAGCATCACAGGTGAAGGTGCCGTTGTCACTGAAGTCCAGGTTTTTGATCAGGATGGAGCCGTCGCGACGTCTTGGGTTCCCTACAAACTCCAGCCGGTCCCTGAAGGGGCCCTTGTTGTCGACGTAGGGCTCGCCACCGGTGAAGTGAAAGATCTGGGAAGGAGACAGGAAATATTAATAGTGTTTATTATAATTTAGTAACGTTTGAATCACATGAAACACTATTTTACAGACAAGTAGGCCAATTAAACTTTCATCAAATATGTTTTTATCTTAATGTATCTGAATCGATACGCATCATATTTCAATAACTGTTTTAAAGGTGATTCTGTAGGTTTTAATAAACAAGAAGAGTTACTGCATTTATCCAGAATTTATATCAAAATTTCTGCTTTTACTGATGATCTCATTTGCAACATTTACGGGTAAAAATGTTGAGCCTTAATTTAATTAGTTAGCAGGTATTTAAACATTATTAAAAATTAAACCAGTAGTTTTCAAATGCTTAGATTTCAGAATTATTTGCATTTTAAGCATATTTCAGTTGATAAAAGCTCAAGCAAGAAATATTTTACATCCTAAATTTCTGATTCTGGTTAATTCATAAAATAAAACAATTAGATTTAATCATGAAAAGTGTTTTTTTTTTCAATGAATCATCCTAAAACTCGAATTTGTGTCCCATGTTGAGTCTTTTTGCACATTTATCCCAGAAATAAAAAATATTTTATATAAAGAAATAGATGTTTATCCATTTTGATTCAACAAGGTAAATCTGCACAGAACCAGAGATTTCCCTGTGATTGCTGTTCAGTAACTTTCATGTTTGATTGACAGGTCAGGAATTAAATAAAAGGCTAAATGCATCGTGAAAATACACAGATGTATGAAACAGTAAATGTGTCCAGGCAGGAAACGAGACGAGTGACTGAAGAACAGCAGGAAAAAAAAAAAAGAAGAAAGTCCAGTTTCAAAGTGAGGGCGCTGCAGGGGAGACTGATGAAGGCGAAGGAGGGAAGGGGAGGACTTAATGAGAGAGGAGGGGGGTGCAGGGGGTGACACAAAGATGGTGGTGCTGGGGAGGAGGAGATTAGGTGATGTGGACAGAGGGAGGCACAGCCAGGATGGAGAGATAAGACAGATTAGAGAGATGGAAGGACGATAAGAGTGAAATTAAAGAGCAGAAAGAGCAAAAAGCAGCAGGAACGAAGACTGAAAGTTTTAGTTAATAAATGTAAAAGAAAACTGAATCTAACTTGTAGATATTCATGTTCCAGATATTCTAAAATGTCTAAATTTGTTTCAAATCTGTATAAAACCTTCTGAAATTAAAACCGCAGCAACAAAAATCATAGTTTTTCTTTAAAAAAAGCTTTTCTATCAAGGAATTACACTCCAATACATTTCTACTCTTTTTGATGAAAAACAAAACAGCACACTGGCAATCATTGTTTGCAATTTTAGATTTCTGCTAAAGGTCTTGATTGTGACAAAGTCTGGCATTGAGTGGGAGTACAAGACTTTTATTCAGACACAAGGGGCAAAATAGGAGAGCAGGGTTTTTATGTGGCTTTCTATTAGCTAATAAAAGCTCTATTTTTTTTTTTACAAATTGTTTTCCATCTTTGTCTACTGTGTAGTGATTCATCAGAGCTTCTATAATGAACAGCTGCAGCTGTAAACAGCAGTGATGAGGGCAGCGAGAGCAAATCAAACATCAGCGTTTCAGGAAGTCAAACAACTTTAAAGACTAAAAACAACTTATTATGGACTGGATTTTGTATTTTTTTTAACCACCTATCAAGATTTTGTGTGTGAATTATTACAGAGATGCTGTCGCGGGAACCATCGGGCCTGTACGTCCAGGAGAAGGTGACATCGTCCGAGATCCAACGCCAGGAGAAGAAGGTGCAGGAGAGCCGGACGTCGGAGCCCGCCAGGGCATGGCGCTCCCAGCCGGTGTAAATTGTTATGGCCTGGGACTTCTCAGGCACTGAGACACACAAATCAGGTGAGTTCAACAACGGGCAAACAGTTTATCTTCACATCACATCCACTACATGATCCAAGAACAAGTAATCATGATGTAACGCAAACAAAGCCGTGTTTACACAGTAGCTTCGATAAGCAGGCAGGAAAACGAACGGCATGCACTGATCCTTAGATTACTGCATATGTTTTAGACTTTACTCTGTAATTACAGAAAACATTCATCAGTATGATCTCTGAAATCTATAACATAAATCCTAAATAATTAGATATGGACCCAGATTGACTAAGTGTACATTTAGTGGTGTCAAATCCACCATTGATTAACACGTTGGCTCATTAATTACTGGAATATGTGTGAGCCTCCCAAAGTCAAAAGGGACTATCATTATCTTCATTAATATGGCTGATGTTGGACCCAACCGTCTGCACTGTTTAAATAATATTTAATGATCAGTGTTAATTTGGTTTTGGCTGCAGAAATCAATATTTTATTTCACTCAGCATCTCAAACAGCGAGCAAAGCTCCGGGGAGGTGCATAACCCAAATATTCCTAAACAGCATTTTATTTTGTATTGTTCACTTCTACATGTGGAGGAGCTTCTGCAGGTCACAGTACCCTTACAGCTGAAGCCCCCCCCCCCCAAAGTCACGTTGAGTTTTCAGCCGCTTTCAACACCCACAGAGTAAAGTTCACAGCTTTGGCTGCGAGCATCCTCCAGCGATAGCAAGCCCCCGCACGGCTTGTCAATGAAATCACGCTTGACATTTTTAATTAAAATTCTGACAAAAAAATCTACAAATATCTGACAGGAGGGAGTTGGGGAGAAAAATGACAGTTTGACAGCAAAACCTCAGTTTGAAAGTCATAATATTAGAGCTGCTTTTGCTTTTAAAGCTGAGAGACACCTGTATTCTGTTGCATGCCCATTGAATTCATTATGGTATATGTAGAAACCAACATTACTACAGGAGTTCTATTGGCCTCTTACATTAAATCAATACAGAAAATGTCATGATAGCAATTAAAATGCTTTAGAGCGAGGTTTTAATTCAGCGCTAAAGCTTTTATCTGTCTTTATTTTCATCCGACTCATTAGTTTTCATGTAATTATGAAAAAAAGCTTTGGAAAAAACACTTTGTCTTCATTTAACCTTTAACCTCACATCACTGAACAGATCATTCTACACCTACTCATTTAGTAGATTCAATTCAGGGCAGGTTTTTCTTGGACAACTCATCAAAACAAAATTAGACAAGGTGAGAAGAAGATTTATTTTCTGTTTTACCTATTCCCAGGAGGACAACCGACGCCAGCGCCAAAACTGTCAGCATGGTTTCTGGCTTCTGTGGAGCTCCCAAAAGACGGATGGCGTAGACCAGACAGGACTCTGTGGAGGAAGAGTCCCACTCTGCAGGGAGACTGAGAGGAAGGAGGAAAAAGAAAAACCAGAAGAGGAGAGTGGAGGGGTGCAGGATGCCTGGACAGACGGCTTCAAACAGGACAACAACAGAAACTCCACTGTCCCCTGGTTTATACCCAACCACACCCCTCATCCAGGCCCGGCCCGGCCCATTTCTCCTCTCTTCACCCCCCTTCTTTTCCCTCACTGGCACAAATTAACAGATTATCTTTTGAAGTGGGAGAAAAAGGCAGGCGCGAGACACCTGCGCTGTACAGTAGCTGAATTAATTGGGAGAACAATGAGCGACTTGGGGCGAATTTGCAAACTCTGTGCAGCATTAGACTCTGATGAAAGCAAAGTATTAGATTAAACCCTCACCATCATGTGATTGAGTGGAGAGGGGATGCTGATTGGCCTTTTGGAGTGTGTGTGTGGGTGAGAGGATGTGTGTGTGAGGGAATCATGGCCATCTGCAGTGTCTCATCACTGCTCATATGTAAATATCACATGATGAATGGTGGGAGGTTTCTGTTTACAGTCAGGATGAAGGAGATCCTGCAGCGAGGTCAGTCCAGCGCTCTCTCCTCCATCCCCATGTCTCACCCCTCCGTCTCCTCTGAATGCACTTTGACCAGATCTGAGGCCAGAGGCCCAAACAAAGCCCTAGTTCTTTGCTCCATGTCCTCCTTCTCTTCAGATTCCTGTCCTTTGCTGGCGTCTAGCTCTCTGAGACAATGGGGTGAGAGGGGGACAGGGGCTGACTCGTGTTTGGTGGTCTGTCAATGGTGCTTTCTTTGTCTTTTTTCTCTCTCAACCTCGCAGCCTCCTTCTGCTAAGACAAAGCCATGCATTCAGTCTGCAGCACCCACTCCTCACTTTTCCAGTAGCACAGAAAAAGGGAGCAGGGACAGTCCTTCCCCATACAGACGGGTTGATATGAGGACAAGACACACAGGTTCAAGAGCCGCAGCAGATACAGACACTTTAAATAAGAAACAGTGTTGAGAATAAGTAGAAAAATCTTCTTTTTATTTTAAAAGCTTAATTTCTTTAGGCCTCATTTCATCATTATGTCACACGTTATAAATATGCATTCATTATGCTGCTGGCGCAGTAATAGTGAATACATGCACAAATTACCACCCAGCAGCTCTCAGCTTGTTTTAACAAACACACAAGCTGAATACGCTCATGATTTGACTCCTTCTTCCTCTCTCAGGAGTGAATGTGTAATGAGACATCCTCCACAAGGATGTCCACTTCATCCACTCGCCTTAATTTCATTGAAGTTCGAGTTTTCTGAGCTAACATTCAAGGATCACTCTTATTTTTAAAAAAACCCTCTTAGCCAAGATAGCAGGGAATCTTTAAACAACCACCCTGCTGCTTCACTACGTTTTTTGCCACTTGTGACAAATCCCAGCCGCTCATTCATCTTAACACCTCAAATACCCTGCTGATGGATCAGCTGAACAACACGGACCATCTGCCAACTTGTTGGCGCTATCGACGATCTAAGCTTTGGCTTGGACGTCTAAATCGCGACATCCTTAACAGTTGTGGCAGATCCTGCCTGGAGGCCCCTAAAGGAACAGAGGGGGATTCTTTATGAGTCTGGCAGGTGCAGAATGTGGCGAGGACCCAAACTCGTCAGCACCGAATGATGGTGGCAGCAGTGGGGCTTGGCAGGGAGGAACTGTATCACATATAGAACGAAGGCCCCCATTCCTCTAACTGGCAGTGATGTAGCACACTAATGTAAGAGAGGAGAGCTTATCTGCTGCTAAATAATACAGAAAGGGGAGGTGGAGGAGGGAGCAAAAAGGTACCAGCAAGAAAAACAGATAAGGGAAGCTCAATCTGTGGAACCATTTGGAAATCTTTACAAAAATGTTCATGAATCCACTGAAGCGTTTTAGTGATATTGAGGTGGACAAGTCTTCATATCAGCTGTCGGTATTAGAGATGACTGAATACGCTAAGTACCTCAGGCTTCAGTCACAGTGCGAATGAAACCACTTCAGCTGTCGGCCTGTATAATTCATCAAGCTTGTTTTCACTGTGGCCTCAGTTGTATTTGGTGAGGGCATGTCATTAGACACCCATTAAAATCTACACAGCAGATTCTGTCGTCTTCTTTGACAGAATAACTAGCAAAAGGATGAAATAAATATGCCAGCCATATTTTCTAAAGCCAAGGCATAATCAGAATCTGGGAAAGCATCCCGAGCTGTATATGTCAGAGAATCCTGTCAACTCTGTCCATGTCGGGGTTTTTTTTCCACGCGATGTTGAGTGTGTTGGTCACAGCCGAGTGCAGGCTGGCACGTGTGTAGAAGAGACCATGAGGATGCTTCAGAGACGGGGGGTCTGCTCAAGGGTTCGCTGCCAGTCAAGATGGGAAAAAACAATGTTGCACAGAGAAGACGCACAGCGCTGAGGCTGCCTCTGACAAAGGTCATGGGACTAATGACCGCCAACAATGATCCAATGAAGTGTGCTTTGCAGCACGACCCCCTCAAGCACAAACCTCTCAGTGTGGGCATCGGAGAAGCACCGAGAAGAGAGAAACAACAAGCGCTGCCATCATCATAAACCCATCATAAAGCGGTTATGACTAAATCAACAGTTATGCTGCAGGGGTCGAATAATCAAATGAGACATTTCCATATTCAAACAAGCCAAATGAGCCATGGAAAGCAATTGGCCAGAAAACTGTTAAAAGTCAAAGCCAGGATTAAACATAAATATAGCCATGCCATCTAGGTTTGTTCATTTGAAGCAGGTTGACAACCCACTGAGTAAAGAAAGAATGCTTAATGACAAAAATATAACTAAAGTGCATCATCTTAAACATGGGCTGACTTCACCTGGTGCAGCACCATCACAGGTGTTAGAGGAAGAGTTAATCATTAACTTCCTTTCAAGCCAATCCTGAAGGAAATATGAAACAAACTTTGGAAAATGTGGCTTTAAAGGAAAAAGGCAGATTCACGTCAGAAAATGGAAGAAGAGAGACCAAAGTTTGGCTTATTTTTATTCTGTTTGGGCAGCTTGTAAAGCAGCTTGAGTGATATGAAAAAGTAGAATTTAAAAATCAATTCAGACACAAAGTTTTTATGTTAAAACTTCAAGAACTAATAAAAAATACAAATGAATCAAAGGTTAAAACAAATGAAATAAATTTGATATATTTAGAAATGTTAAACTAAAATATGATGCAACTCAGTTTATTCTGTAGCCATCTACAGAAGCTTGCTAACATTTAGCAGCATGCTGGTTGTTTACAAACACTAAGACACTCAACATGTGAGCGTTCATGTTTCTATGACTCTTGATGAAGCATCATTAAGAGAAACAAACCTGTTGGTTGCAAATAAATGTTTGTTTCGACCTCCAACAGTACAAGATATGATGACCTTCATCCAGTGTGAGCAGCTCAAAGTTTGTTTTTGTGCAAAACACAAACAAGAAACATACAGATTTTTATTGTGAATCATTGTGATTTTATTTCAACACAGTTCTACATTGGCCTTTATGTTTAGAACCTTCTAGCATGAGACTTCAGGTTCAGGGAAATCATTTAAATAGCCCCCAAAAAAGCGGTAGCTTGACATCATCAAATCTGAAAGGTTACTAGCCAACGCTCGGCGCTCCTGCTGAAGAAAAACACTATTGATATTCTGTGGGCTCGGCCAGGGACAAAGGCAGGGCCTGTCCCACCCTCTCTCCCTCATGGCCTGGCATGGCAGAGATGTCACAGAGAGCACCAAACAAATGGATGGAAGGATAGGAAGAGAAAGAGGGCCGGGGAGGAGGTGGGGGAGAACAAACGCATTGTTCTCGGGGTGGAGAAAGGGTTATTGTGAAGGAGACAGATAGCTTATGTGGGAGAAAGGGGTGGGGGAGGAGGGAGTGGCATAAAAAGGACAGAAAGGTGAAACCTGGATTTCTCTGTTTATTAATAGCTGCCCTCTTTATTTCATTGCAGTCAGAGGTAATCCATAACTCCACTTTAAGGGGACACGTTCTAAAACAAAACATCTTCAGCTTGTACTTCAGCATCAGATCAAAGATCAGTTCTTCAGGCATTTTCTGTCTCAAAGCACCACAGAGCCTCCAGTCAGTGCTTAACATGTGGAAAACACAGGCGCTGAGCAGGCAGGTTTGAAGCCGCCTCCCCCCCCTGCAGGTGCAGGTCTGAGCGGGTGACTTGATGTGAACTAACAGCACAGCTGTTTGAACATGGACTGAGACCTCAGTGGAGAAGGAGGCTGCTGCTCTGCAATGTCCTGCAGGCATGTGACGCGCGCCAGCTGCCCCCCCCCTCCCTCTGTAAACATCAGTGACACAAACACACACACATGCAATCAACCGACCGCACACGCTTTCACTCAAGGACGATAAAAACAGCCTCATTCGAGGAGACTCAGAGACACGCCCTTTACTCAAACAACAAACGCTAGATTATTCAAATCATTATCATCATGATCTAATTTCCCCCTGCGGAGAAATAAGGTCCTATTGAATTAAACTGAATAAGATCAATTAATTATATATTTGCTTTGTCAATATTTCATACTCTATCCCTTCTTTTCATTTCCATTGGGGCTTTTCTCATGTTATATTTCAAACCAACTTTGAAAGTAACAGCACAGCTGACAACCGCCATTTAAAATTCAGATTTTAGTAACAACCAACAGGCCTCTTGGGTCTGTTAAAAAATGTGATAATGATATTCATGAATAGTGTCAGAAGTAACGTGCAGGACAGGAGACATTTAAAGCACAAACAAGATGGAGGGAAAGAAAAAAAAAAGTGTTTCTATCATCACATGAGGAGGAGGAGGAAAAAAATCCACTGACAAAACTGGACTTGGAATTTCCATAATTATTCAGCAACAATGGCGTCCTTCTGAAACTCCTCGATTAGCAGACGCACAGCAGCCAACGCACGCGAATAGTCAAACCACTAGCCGCACACTGTGAATACACACAAACCATAACAAACAGCACTCTCTCATGTTTTTGAGGACAGGAAATACCAACCACTCTGAATTTGAAAACAGTGACAGCATTATGCCCCATGCCATGCGAGTCAATGCTGAATATTACATGCAAATATCCTGAAGATAATCCCAGGGACGTACAGATGCAGACCGAGTCCACGCCTACGCACAGATACAGGAATTACACCCGGAAAAACACAATGCTTCCAAATGTATTTTCTGCATCTCATTGTGTTGAGCGCTGCCTCCTGCTGATGTCACAGAGACACGATCACCAGCTGCACAGAAAAAACAGAAGCCCAACGTGTGAGGCTGCACGTGGGCACTTTATCTTACATGCTCACAAGCAGATGTTTAGTGGGTTTGTCATGTTTTCCAATTTAGAGATGATTATTACTTAATCTATGGTAACCCCT
Organism: Pachypanchax playfairii; assembly: GCA_006937955.1. Taxonomy (NCBI): domain Eukaryota; kingdom Metazoa; phylum Chordata; class Actinopteri; order Cyprinodontiformes; family Aplocheilidae; genus Pachypanchax; species Pachypanchax playfairii. The sequence continues at coordinate 4,879,987 of SSNP01000011.1, read as the reverse complement.
GAGGGACAAAACCCAAAAATAATGTTTCAAGAACAAAGAGATTTTCCATTTTTGCTGTTTGTGTATTCTGAGGAACAACTTTGGCTGTGATTTTCTAATGTGTTCATATGTAATTTTTTTTGCATCATTTTGACATTTTCATTAACGTAGCACTTTCTTATTAAAACGATCTGACTTTTATTAATTTTAAACTGATTTTTTTGTCTGTTTTTATAAAGTTTTTGAAAATGCAGTGTTAGTTTTGAGTTCACTGTGACATTTTCTAATCGTGTCACTGAAGTTGTACCTTCTGAACTGTATTTTAATGATGTTTGTGTTCATTTGTCGGTAAGAAAACATCTTTAATCAATCTAAAACTGATAACTTCACAAAATCAGCAAAAACAAAACTTGCTACAACTCTATATTAATTTCACTCACAATGTATACCGAGTGCAAACAGATTACACAAATACTGCATGAGATCTTGCATAACATTATAGATTTTTCAAAATAAGATGGTTCCAAACTGACATGAAGGGTGTTGAGCAATATGGTCTTGAACTGAACTTCTGTTGAATTTCCTTGCATCTTCGCTTCTTTGTTGATGTAATATTTGCTTGAGTTATATATTGATGCGGTTTCAGTTTTGTGGAGCCATAAATTGCAACATTAAACACTTTTGGTTTTGGAAATATTCAACAATCAATCATCAGTCACAAAAATCAGCCAGAGGATTCAAATCCATCTTGAAAGGAACACGAAAGCGTGAGCCAACATTTTATGTCACAGTTATCAAGAGCTGCTAACGTCAGTGTCTCCCTGTCATTAAGATTAGCAAACAGCCCAGTTTTATGTTATTCTAATGATATTTGTTAAGATATTCGAGGAGTTTATTTAAAGCTCAGGATTTCTCCTCTGCTCTAAAATCAGCTGTAACATTTTAAAGGTACAATATGTAAGAATGTTACAGTGAAATACTCACACAACAGTCTAACTGATGTTGAAAGTAAAGTCACATTGTAACAGATTTTGATCTCAGCCAGCTGAGTGGTCGCTAGATTTATCATCTTATAAACGCTGTTCCGGGACAGACTCGTTGTTTACAATAACTATTCTGCGTCCAGACTTCCTGGTTTCATAGCCAATCACATGTGAGTTTACCAAATCTTCAACATAAGAAGCTCTGAAGTAACTTGTAGTAAACCATGGCATCTTCCCAAAAACTGAACAAATACAAGAGAAACAAAATGAGGGTCAACACTGGAACTGGCAACCCTGCAGAAAAAATAATCAGGAAGGGAATGGAGTGAGTGGCTGAGAGCGAATGTTTTTGTTTAAACAATTTGACGAGAAGTAGGACTGGGCGGTATACCGGTTTGTACCAAAAATTGATGTTTATTTTTGTTATGATATGAATTTTTCACATACCGCTACACCGGTGAACTGCCAAAACAACGTCCGGAACGTTGGCAGTGGGAACATATTTCTGCGGGGACCGATTTCAGTGCAAAACACTAAGACCACACATGAAAAATAAAGTTTTGAATGAAGAATGGCTGCTGGCGGGGGCTGTAACAGCGATGCACAGATTACTGACCCAGAACAACTTATTCCAAAAGAGGACAAACGTCTGTAGTATGGAATTTCTTCTGCTTCAAAAGGTCAGAATTAATTATGTTTGCCAGCAGCAGGAATACTTGAAACTCAACTTAATTACTGCCCCCTATTGGTAATCATATTTTGAAGAGGCTGTGCAACAACAAACATGGTTCATGCATATGGCAGTAAAATGGGATAAAATACCGTCAAATACGGTAAAACCGATATAATTTAGAAAAGCATGATATGAACATTTTGCCATACCGCCCAGCCCAAATGAGAAGGTCTAATTCTTACATATTGCACCTTTAATTCATGTGGCCTACGCAAGAAAAAATCCTTCAGCATTACATGTCATCATGAGGCGTTCACATCATCAACAAACTCAACAGAGTGACCCATCCTCAGCCGGCCCCGCCCTTCACATCTCTGACTTATAAAAGAGGGATAATTAGCAGATTCCCTCTAATGAAAACTATGGCTGCTTCTTTTTGTCCTGCTGTTTGAGCAACTGTCACCTCTGCATCTATTTCTGGTCCTAATAACGTTCCAGGCAGTGGGCAATCTCCTTGGTTTGTCCTCTTATTACCATTTAACGCTGAATGTGCTGTGCTGCTGTTGTGATGCGCTCATGCAGAAACCAGGCCAGTTGAAAGCGTCGCTATGCCACCTGCATTTTTAGCTGGGCAGTTCTTGCAGTGTGAATTTTTGATGCTGATCTTTTAGCAGCAGGTACGCTGTAACTGCCAAATCAATGATGTTTTAGGGAATTATGTGCCAGCATGTGGCAAAATGTTTACGCAACTTTGGTTCTTAAAAGAGGAATCGTAATGAGTGAAGGAGCAGCTTCAATAAATCAATAACAAATTACAGAATGCTTAAAACTGGCAAGAGCCTTTATTTTCATTCAATAATACACAATAAAAGGAGAAGCTATTTACAATTACATCATAATTCCCTGCTGATGAGTGCAGACAATCAGTAGAAGTCCTCTGGGTCAGCTTTGTCTCCTTGATTCTGAATCTGCTGCTGTTTCTTGTACAAATCAGCGATCTGCAGAGATTGAGAGGAGGAGAAATATTCAGACAGAAAGAGAGAGAGGAGAGAGTTTGCATGAAAGACAGAAAGCAGGAGGGAGGGAGGTAAGAGGAGGAGGAGAGGATCATGAAGTCAGGTCAGTAGCATGAAGAGGAAAAGCCAAAAATAACGATTTGATTATTCATATCCTCGGCTTTGAAGTTGGTGACTCCGAGCTGCTGACTGGGAAACGGAGGTTGCGTTCATTTATCAGGGGGTTGGAGGGGGGTGAAAGGGGGAGGAGGGTGAGACAATGAATAATGTTTGAGCAGCGGGGTGGCACAGTGAGGAGGAAAAACAATGAAACATCACATTATTTCTCCTGCACTGGATCAAGGTAAAGCTTTGATTCTCCGCCTGAAACTGACCGAGTCCAACATGTTCTGGCTCACGTTCAGGTTCTTTTAAATCCCTCCAACTCAAATCAGGTCAAATTTCCCTTTGATTATCTGCATCATCAGGAGATGGGAAATGGCAGCTGAGGCTACTTTCCGATTTTAAAATAATTTCTTCCTTTCTTTTAAGTCAGTATAATAAAACTGAATTAGAGCCAGTTTTGATTTAACGAGGAGGAGCCGGATGATCAGAGTTTGTACATCAAGGACGACTCTGAGCTGCGCTGCGTCTAAACTTTTAATTCATATTGATTTTCTTCAAAGATTAAAATCAGAAAATATTGAAATAGTTTGACATTGTGTCAGATAACTCGTTCCACTATGAAGCTGGTGCAATTTTGTGCGTTTTTCAGGTAAATAAATAAAGAAATCTGGAGGACAGATTTGAAATCTGTCACTTTGAGAAGCAGCAAATACAAAATGAACTTTAACTGTAGAACAACATGATCATACGCTGACATTGTTTGACACGTGTGTTTCCAGTCACATAGGTGACAGTGTCTTCGTTTGTCTCAATCATTGGGAATCGGCCGTTTTGTTGGATTCTTTTCTGCTCCTGCTACATTTGAAGTTTTCAATGTCTGCTGCATCTTTAGTGCCACTATTTGAATGGGTTTTTATTATTGCGCATGCATCGTCGACACACACGGTCAGTGGGGTCACAGAACCTTGAGCTGGATGCAATCGACCGCAGAGGGACCTGTCAGACTCTCACAACCCGGTTCAGATGATGAAATTTACATCCCACAGGCCTTGTGGTGAAAGAAACAGTGTGTTACGCCACATAAAAGAATTCAGGTAAACCTGTTTGGATAAACTGCTGATGTCTTTCACTGTTATTTCCTTTGTTCAAACAAATGTGTGATTTAATTCTTGTTACAAGATTTGTAACAATATCACAAATGGATGGATTTAGTGTTTCCGCTGCATTAGTTTCTACCTCTATTTTATTGCTTAAGCACCTTTGATATGTGTTTTATCTCTGTTTTACTGTACAGTGATTTGGTCAACCGTATGGTTATGTAGAAAGTGCTATATAAATAAATATGGAATGGCGTGGCATGGCATGGCATGGCATGGTATGGTATGGCATGGTGTGGCAGGGTAAGGTATGGTATGGCATGGCATAGTATGCCATGGTGTGGTATGGCATGGTGTAGTATGGCATGGTGTGGTATGGTATGGTATGACATGGTGTAGTATGGCATGGTGTGGTATGGTATGGTATGACATGGTGTGGTATGGCATGGTGTACTATGGCATGGTGTGGTGTGGTATGACATGGTGTAGTATGGCATGGTGTGGTATGGTGTGGTGTGGTATGGCATGGTGTGGTATGGTATGACATGGTGTGGTATGGCATGGTATGGTATGGTGTGGTATGGTGCGGCATGTTGTGGTATAGCATGGTGTGGTATGGCATGGTGTGGTATGGTATGGCATGGTGTGGTATGGTATGGCATGGTGTGGTATGGCATGGTGTGGTGTGGCATGGTGTGGCATGGTGTGGCATGGTGTGGCATGGTATGGTATTGTAGGGTATGGTATGGTATGGTATGGTATGGTATGGTATGGTATGGTATGGTATGGTATGGTATGGCATGGTATGGTATTGTAGGGTATGGTATGGCATGGTATGGTATTGTAGGGTATGGTATGGTATGGCATGGTATGGTATTGTAGGGTATGGTATGGCATGGTATGGTATTGTAGGGTATGGTATGGTATGGCATGGTAAGGTACAACAGCTGGACAATATGAGCCACTTCCTGCTGCCCCCCCAACAGAATCCCTGAGCTGCTGCTTTACCTTAATGTTAAATGACTTTGTTGCTCTAAATACTAGCAGCATTAAAAAAAAAAGACACCCCCCGTTGTCCTTGCAGTGTTGTTCACCCTTGAAATTTTACAGGACAGCTGTTGTGAAGTGACCGTGATGATGATGATGTGACACTTTGAGTGATCCAAACAAACATGATTGAATTTTTACTGGCTTGCGGTTGTTTTTAGATTGCACAAGGCTGACCTGTTTCACCCTAGTTTCAACTCTCTCTGCAGCTGCTGGACTCTGTGTTTAACACGTGTTTGACACTGTGTGTACTTCAGTGGTTTGGCTGGTTTCACATCTTTCAGGAAATGGTTGTTTGACCAGTTGATTTGACGTACCTGAGCTCCTGTCGTGGCATCTTCGGGCTTCTTGTCATCTCTGATCCGAAGGAAACGGGGAAATCTGAGGGAAATACCCTTTTCTGGATCAGCCTAACGAGAGGAAATCATCACAATTATTGCAAATATTAACAAGCTGTCAGCACATGTGAGCATTAATGTCACTTTTAAAATTTTTCCTTGAGTCAGGGTTTCAATCCATTTACACTGAGCATGTTGCGGGTGAGATGTTATTCTAAATCTTGCCATTTGCTCTAGAGAGGAAATTCAGAAAGCTGAACTATCGCCATTTAAAAAGATTTTAACTGCAAATTGTGGTATTACGTAAACAAAATGAGGATGCGTGATACACGAGTGTTAAAGGGTTAAAGTGTTTTTGAGCTCATTAGCTCAATTTAATTCCAGCTGCTAAAACTAAGTCTTTATCCTTCTTTAATTGATGCCCTAAGCCTTTTATTACCTTTGCTGAAAGCAGTACTGAAAATGATGTTTCAGAACATCCAAGGCTGTTTGAAAATGAGGAAATGTTGGACATAAACGACTATTTCCATGATGTTTAATAACAGATATGTAAGGTTGAAAAATCTCTTTACAGAGAAAATAATTCAATAAATGAATAAAAGCTGTAATGTAGGTGGTTTAGTAAGTAGAATCCAGTCTAACATCTCAAAAAGTAACTGATCATGTGATCAACAGCTGATTTATACAGACGGAGCTGCACTCATTGTTAAACTTTAACCAGTAAATATTGTTTTTGAAAATCTGAAGCTAAAACAATTAAAAAATAAAACAGTAACTGTAGTAACAACAGTAACAAATTAAATTAATTCACACAAAATATTAAAACAATAATAATTTGCAAGTTTAACAGTCAGAATTTCCAATAAAACATGACATAATAAAGCTGTAACAGAACAAAAAGGTTGTTTTATTTATTACCTCAAAGTTAATTATAATTGGTGCACTTAATTTATTATTATTTCGTATAAGTAAAACATTCTAAATAAAGTACAGCGAGTGAAAAACTTTTTCTGCAACTGCTTAATAGAGACCTTTTTAAAAAAGGCAGTATTAAATCTAATCTATGTGGATTCTTTAATCTCAGTGTACAATTTAAACACAATGTTTATGTCTCACCGGAATGCAGAAAACTGCTAAACAAACAGATGTTGGATAAAGAATGGAGGGAGGAACTGACAAACTTTAATGAAGAAAAATGAAAACTAAAGTACTGGCTGCAAGGCGGATTTTCAGGAAGGGAAATTAAGTTCAAGTTTTTCAAATGGAATGTCTTAAAAATAAAAGATAAGTCAAGATATCTGATAAACTGCTGGGTCCAGTTTTATTCCTTTTTTTCTAAAAAAACAAAATAAAAAGAACAGTTAAGATTGTTTTTCATAGCAAATCAAACAAGGCCATCATCACTCAGATTTCCCATATCCAGGGTTCACTAAATGCAGCATAAATTCTAGTGAAAAGCACACAGAGGTAAGAAGTATCTGGACGGACGGACAGAAGGACGATTAGTGCTGTGCTTGACCCATAAATATAGGATGAATTTCTTTGGCAAGCTTTATCCATTTGTGAGTTTTAATGAGTCAAATCCAGATAATTTCATCTTTTTTGTACAACACGGCAGGACTGGGACTCTGCCAAACTACAGGTAATTAACAAGTATCTGTTCTATTAAATCCAGCATCTTTTACAACATTCTTATTAACTCAACTAAGACGCATTAATTATGAGTTTTAATTTGAGCCAGCAGAGCGTAGCAGAAAGAATTTATCAGTGGAAGGAAGCACATGGCGGGGGGGGGGGGGGGT